>CAKAOI010051198.1:219055-251093 GCA_916701655.1 Sebastiscus albofasciatus
AGAGCTAAAAGAGTGTGAATACTGGACTTGCATTCATCAGGTGGCCAGAAACACGACTCCAAATAAATGCTAATGTTGCTCTGTGTCTGCTGGGTGTAAAATAGGTAACTGTGTGCTCATATCAATATTATTATTGCCCGACCAATACCGGAGTTTTAGGCTGATATTAGGCATGAGCAAACTATGTAATGGTGCAACGTATGATGTCTTATGAAAAGTAATTTTTTGTGCTTTTTCATAGGAATGTCCAGCATCCTCTGCAATGTTTCGGCAACAAAACTACTTGGTTAGTTTCAGGAAAAGTCATTTGGGTTAAAATACTTACGCCAGTGAAGTAGCTTAAGTATGGAAGTTATGTGACACGTAAATCAACACTGACTCCTGGCCCACCGGCAGGCTGTTGGATTGTTAAGAGGTTAATGGTTTGTATAATAAAAGACTGATACATGACGTCCGTGTATCGATACAATATTGCCACGCAAAATATTGCGATACAATGCTCTATCGATTTTTTTTCCCCCCACCCCTAGTTATGACATCTACATGACACACTGTAGCCCACTGAACCCCAAACAAACAACTGTTGAAACGAAATGATGTCAGATTGCCAGGGGTCCACCACCCTCTCATGTTGTGCTGCCTCGAACATCTCGACATCAAAGCTTACACATACTGAAGCAGCCACACGTGTCCCCCCGAATGCCGCAGGTTTAACCTTTAAGCATTTCGGCTTTCAGCCTACATTCTCAATATAGGTGACCTTAGTGTTCAGTGTCCTACTTTAGCACACTGTTGATGTGTCTGGGTGTGTGTCTCGGAGTGTCTGGGCGCGCCTCTTTGTTCAGAGCTGCAAACACTGGTGGCAGCATAGAGAGAAAGAGAGCAAAGAGTCTGCCAGCAGAACTGTTTGCCCATTTTTTTCCTTTTCACTTGCTGTTGGGTGGAGAAAAAGAAAGAGGGAGAGACAGAAAGAGGATGGCAGGAATGAGACAAAGACCTGCAGTGAGACAGAGAATGAGGAGCGATGATGACTGGCAGAAACTGAGAGAGAGACGCGAATGAAAAGTCAGCAGCGTGACAAAAGATGGATGGAGAGAGACGGGGACGAGTGCAGAGCTGTGAGAAAGATTAAAATAAAGAGGAAGAGGGCAGATGGAGACGGAGGGATAGAACGTTTTCCTGTTTGACGGCCTCTTGTTATATCAGCTCTGCGAACAACAATCTAGTGGCTGATTAAAGAAAAATACAGGTGCAATTTGAAGTTGAAGGCCTTTTATTTCTCTCTGTGAGAGCTATTTTTCTTACAAAGATGAAAATGCAACAAATGTCTCTTTCTGATGGCAAGAATTCAAGCTCTGATATATCAAACTTTGCTGGCAACAGAGTCTGCTGGCACAAGTTAAAGATGCTTCTTCCTCTTGCAGTATTGGACAGTTTCATATAGAAATGCTTTACTGTTGGCAGACTTCCTCCCCCATAACAGCCATTTCAGATTTGAGCATTCTGGCCCTGTTGGATCATGCATTCTGGTATGTTACATATCAAAAGCAGCAGGGATGGAAAGTGAGGAAATGTGCTGACAGAAGGCAGCTATAGGGAAAGTTGGCAATGTGGATTAAAGTGGACGTAATCACTGTGACATCACCCATTGGTTTGTGGACTGCTGTTCCGTTGCTGCTGTGAGTTCGGCATTTTGACCGTCGCCATCTTGGTTTCTTGCAACCAGAAGTGCGGTGAGAGGGTGGCGTGAAGTACAACTGAACGCTGAATAAGACATTTTTAGGCAACCAACATGTTACAATTATAGAGGACATATCGTGTCACATCTTCAGGTTCATACTTTCATTTCTACTAGAACGTGTTTTCATGCTGTAATGTTAAAAAAACCCTTTATTTGCCTCATATTATCTGCCTGAATATACCTATATTTACCCTCTGTCTGAAACGCTCCGTTTTAGCACATTTCAGTGGAATTGCGTTGCTAGGGAACAGCTTGGGCCCATGTTTACTTCCTGTCAGCTGATGTCATTCACATACACTACAACCAGATTTAAACTGGGACACATTTATAATGTTAACGTTTAAAACTCTATGGTGGTCCAAATATTGTACAGTTGTGACATCACAAAATTACAGAAATCCTGACAGCTTGTTTCAAATGCAGAGTTTCTGAATATGGGCGGAGTGTATTTCTCTGTGGATTGAGCATTACGATACTTTCACAGTATTTATATAGCACCCCGACCCGCTTCATAATAAAAGAAGATATGAAAATCTCACTTTTTACAATATGGAACCTTTAACTTTAAAGAACTGAAAACACACTGTGAAAGGGTTAAAGTTGTAAGACAAAAACACGGACAATCGCAAGGGAGCCATGCTCTAAATGATCTATTTGACTCTAAATGGGACCATAATTTACTAAATGAACACCATGCTGTAGTGGAGTTTGTATCTGGTATACATATTTGCAGCACAGAATGATCTCAGCAGCAGAGCACAGCTATGGTAAGGGCTTGGGAGGAAAGCATGCATCAGTCAGTCACCACCTGCACTAAGCTAAACTCCACACAGTACCCGAATGAGTTTGTTTTGGTGGGAGAAGAGAGCTTTGGTTGGTGTTGAACTCAGAGAGGGAGGCTGTGACTATTTCCTGGAAGTTGTAGGCACTAGTGCAGACCCACAACATATAGAACTTTAATACGTCTTATAATATATCTAATGCCAGTCTAGTACCACTTTTTTTCCAAGAAGTAAGGCATTTTATATGGTTTACTCAGTGGGCAACCTCAATGCGGAAGTCCCTTAAACTCTCAGCAGACGGTGACTCCTCTGTTTGCAAAAAGAAGTCTGATTGTATAGAAGTCTATGAGAAAATGAGCCTACTTCTCTCTTGATTTATTTCCTCAGTAAACATTGTAAACATGAGTTTACGGTCTCAATCGCTAGTTTCAAGTCTTCTTCAATACAGCATGATGTTCATTTAGTAAATTATGGTCCCATTTAGAGTCAAATAGACCATAAAGCAGGGGATGCTTTAGGGCGTAGCTACCTTGTGATTGACAGGTTTTTACCACGGCGTAGTCCGGTCTGGGAGTTGTCCGTGTTTTCGTCCAAGAACTTCATTTCACAGTGTGTTTTCAGTTCATGAAAGTTAAGCGTTCCGCGTTCTGACGTACTTAGCTCCACCTTCTCGTGTCACTTCTCATTGCAAAAAACCAAGATGGCGACAGCCAAAATGCCAAACTTGCGGCTTCAAAACCGTAGTCCACAAACCAATGGGTGACGTCCGGGTGACTACGTCCACTTCTTGTATACGGTCTATGGTTTTACTAAAAGTTGTCCTTATCAGTGGTCTGTTACTGATCTATGAAGCATAAATAAATAAATTATTAACCGTCAAAAAGCCATTAGTTACAGTACACCCTCACCATGTAACTGCAACCTCAACTTTCTATGTTCATCAGCACGAAAAAATCATCTCGAGTCCGATTTGAGCATCATCATCCAGCAGCTTCTCACTGAAACATCACCAGACCTGCAGCTCGCAGTTTGACGTAGCTCAAATCAGCTTCAGTTCAGAGTTACTATGTGGTCACATCGCGTTGCATCAAAGAATGAGGAGATGGAGTCTGCGGGACAGAAAAAGGGAGACGAGGATGCTCGGAAGGATTGACGCAAACAGATTGTGACACGTTAGAGCGAGACGGCGACTGAAATGCCATTTTCTCTGCATGATTATGAATGCGCGTGAAACAAGCGTGGATTAATTTAGCGGGAGCAATTATGCGACGGGGCCTGATATCTGAGACGTGGAACCTGTTTGGTGCAACAGATGAGCCGAACAGCTGTTTTTCTGACAGCTGAAATGTGGTAGTAGAGTAGAGGCTAATTTTTTTCCCCTTTTCTCAACCAGCACCACAGTTACTGTCTCCTCCTTGTTTTTTTTTTTTCAGTCTTCTTCCCTTCTTGCCCTTAATGCCTTATTCTCTCCATCTCTGTGTTTCTCTTTCCATGGTGACAGACGGTGCCTCCTGTGCAGTTTAGCAGTTATTACACGCTCTAAAACACACTGACTCAGAGAGAGGCGGAGGCAGAGATGAAGAAAAATGGATGATTGGAAGGAGTTAGGCCAATTTAAAATGTTGCAGCATCAGGAAACTGTATGTGGAGGAGAGAGAGCAGGTTAAGTACAATGGGCGAGTTACATGAGACCCGTATCAATGCTGCTTAATGGGCTGTCTTTGTCTTTGTGGCTGCCTTTTTCTACCACCTTGTCTGTTTGCAGGCTTTGGCAGCACATAATATCACTGCTCATATCTTTGACCACTCTGTGATGTCTCACCAATATTCAGTCCAAATGGCGTTTATGTCTATAACATTGAATAAATTCTCGTAAAGTGTTCCCACAACACTTTTTTCAATTCAAGCTACTAAAAAAACACTTATAAACACTTGAGCTTGCATGAAACTATCTAGCTTTTTCCACTTTCAACCATCTCATCTCATGGTCACATGATAACTATACTAGTGCAGAATCAAATAGTCAATTGATTGATTAGTTTCTCAACAGATAATGAATTGGCAACAGTTGTGATACATAATTAATGATATAAAGCTACTCTTTAAACGCTTTTTATCAATAATGGGGGAAAAAATGACCATATTTAAGGTGAAAGTCAATTATCACCCGACTCTGCAGTACCCGCTCAGCATTTTAGCATCTTTAAGCTAATTGTTTTGGTTCATTCTCATGTAAAATGCTCTAATAATTTGACTTATGTTACTTGACTAGAGCTAAACAGCAGTCAGACAAAGTTAGCAACTAGCTAGCAGCAAACGTAGTGGAGCATTTAACAGCTAAAGAGCCAGATATTTCCCTCAGGAGTTGGTGGAGACCAAAAAATGAGCTAAAAGAGAGTGATTATAGGACTTATATTTGTCGAGTGATTAGACGCAAGATGCCAAATGAATGCTAACTTTCTTTCTTTCGTTAATGAAGCTGAGAGTCCCTTGTTAAAATCATTTCAATGTGGGGATCACATGCTATAAACAGACACTCTACTTAGATCCTGTTGCAGCATTTCCCTTCCAAACATCCAAATGGTGTCATACTGGAGACCTATTAATATACGGAGAGGAGCATGTAAACAAATCTACTTTGCAGTCATGTCAGGACATGCCAGACCTATAAAAATAGGGGGGATGGGCTGTGGAAGAGCAATCTACAGTGTCAGAGAGAGATTGAGTGACCAGGTTCAAGGATACGTGTCAGTAAGCAGCTGCAAGGCCTGCTGAAGCGTCTTATTGATGTGCTATTGTCGCTCCTGAACTTCACTACCGGCCTTGGTGTCAAAGTGGGAAAACACAAGAAGTATCAGATTGTTAGGAGACAATGTAAATATACTGTATCTAATAAACAATATTAGAGTGATGGGGAAGTGACTTGTCTGTTAGAAATCAGATCAAAATGAATCACGTACTGTAATTTCAGCTCCGTATTTGCAAAGCCCTTTAACTTATATATGGTACATTCTATAGTGCGCTTCAGGAATGCCAGCCATTTGAATATAGATTGATTTCGCTTATTCACATGTGACCCACAAACACATCTTCCTCCTCCATCATTCATTTCAGTCCCCACTCTAACACTGCATGTGTTAGATGCTGAAGGCATATTAACTGCAGTGGAGCTGCCAAAGTTCTTTGGAAAAGCCACAGTCCAGAAACAGGCTCAGGGGTGGTGAACCAAAAGTAAAACAAAGTTGGTATCACATGGTATCTCTGGGTCATCCCCGATCAAGTTGCCAGTTAGTATGGAAAAAAATGGATACATGGCTGAGTTTGACACTGGTGTCTCCATCAGGCTACAGAATATGTGGATATTTACCATGGCAACAAGTGATAACTGATGTTAACACTTATTTGTTCAATTCAGTTGACAGAAAATGAATCTACAATGATATAAATTATTTGTTTTTCAGGCAAAAAGGCTAAACATTCGTAGGCTCCAGCTTCGTAAATGTGATCAAATCAAATCTTTGAGATTTTGAGATTTTGTCAGACAAAAAAAAAAAGCAATCTGAAGCCATCAATTTTGGGCTTTAGGATATTGCGATGGGCATGTTTCACTTTTTTGTATTTTGCAGACAAACAATTGTTGAATCTCAAAATAACTTAGTCGGGTTTTACCCTTTTATTGCATTAATGTGATGCCTTGAAACAAATCTGAGCAAACTTGACAAGACTTTCCCTGAGATTCACATTGCTAAACATGAACATGTAATATTTACAGAGCCAATCACATGCAACTGAATGCTAAGGGAGTGAAATGGGGAGGTGGTGGGAGTTAGATTACTGAAAGCAGGCAGTGGTGTAACAGTGAGGAGGCAGCGCTTGGCGTTTGTGTATGCAGATTGAATGAGCGCTACATATTTATATGCACCGCCTAGTGTCACATATAGCAATGTTATGATTTGAGCATATTTTTTATGCTAAAGGCAGTACCTGTGAGGGTTTCTGGACAATCTTTGTCATTATTTTGTGTTGGTAATTGATTTCAAATAATAAATATATACATACATTTGTATAAAGCAAGCATATTTGCCACTTCCCATGTTGATAAGAGTATTAAATACTTGACAAATCTCCCTTTTAAGGTACATTTTGAACGGATAAAAAATGTGCTATTAATTTGTGATTAATCACTTATCATATGGACAATAGAAAATATTTGAATTTATTTATTTGATAGCCCTAATTCCAGCACATAAAACTGAAGGGAATGCTACATTTTGAACACAGAACAGCTTGTTTAGGTTTAAGAAACAAAACTACAACTTTTTTAGATTTAGGCAACAAAAACACTTGGTTAAGTTTTGGGAAAAACATCGTGTTTTGGCTTAAACTAACTGCATTTGAAAAGTAAAAGTGAAACTTAAGGTTTTGAACACTGTTGGTTTCACATCGGATGCAAACTCTGGTCTCTTGGCTGATAATACTGTCTTTTGTGAAAGTACTGTGATTTGTGTTCCATACATCGCCCCTCTATCTTTACTACGGTCACTCAAGGTCGCTATCATCTTCTTTCATTCCTTCTTTTGTTGTTTTCCCATGTGAATCAATGATAAAACCTACTAGCAGGTGTAGCAGACCCCTACTGACCCACATCTATGAGGCTGATAACCACTGATAACGCCCATTTAATGACCTAGCTGAGCAAGTGGACATACTGTGCACACAATGGCACAGTATATTGGAACATGTGACCAAGAAAGGGCTTCCGTGCCTGTTTGAGGCTCTATTCAATGGATTAATTTATAATGAAAATAATAGTTAGTTGCAGCACTTGGATGAAATTTGGTGGATGTTGGCCCAAACATCAGTTGATTGGTGTAATCTGGCTGCAGGAATTTCCTCCACTTGATGATTAATTTTGCGTTTGTTTGTTTTTTTTTTTTTTGCTCAAACTATTAATCTCTGTCGTGTGCTGGTGGGAAAAATCCAGCAGCAACAACATGGCATGCACATCTCTGAAAGCTGAACCTTGAAGATGACTCAGACAAAGTAATTCCAGAGGATGCAGCAGCAGCTTTGCAAATGACGGTGTGAGAAACTGACAAATACAATATGTGCAGACTAATAAATAGATGTATGTAGAGGGAGGGGAGAAGAGATGGGTGGCAAACAATGGGGGGCAATGTGTGTGTGTTTTGGTGGGGGCGGAGGTTGCTTTGGTGACTAGTCATTTCTGTTTGCGGCCCAGAGAGACACTGGCACCCCGGGGCCGCAGTTCATTTTCTGATGAGTGCACACATGCACGTAAACACACACGCACCAACTCGCCTGACGTAACGCCAAATCTGCAGATAGAATACAGTCATCAGTTTATGAGGGCTTGAATTGTGCAGACACACACACAACAAGTGATGTCAGCAGGGCCCATATTTCAGCTTTAAATGTCACAGTGCTGTCAAACAGACACAATAACAACCTGTTCACTCACTTACTGTTAATATTCCCTTTTAGCTTGAAGGTATTCTGAAACTACACGACTAATTAGTGGTTATCCGTCAGCTAAGCTTTTACTTTGACATTTTATCCATCCATTTATGTCTAATAAATGACTGCAAATATTGTTATGACAAAGAAATTATACAGTTGGTGTGAAGCTACGCTAATTCTTTGGCCACCATGTCTGTGACAATCATTAAAGGGATAATTTGGGTGTTTTGAAGTGGGGTTGTATGAGGTATTTATCCATAGTCAGTGTATTACCTACAGTAGATGGCGGTCGGCACGTTCTCCAGTTTGGAGAAGCAGACAGGAGTTACTGCATGGAAGCAAAGCAACGTACTGCTGTGGACAGGGCCGACAGGAAAACGTATTTTAACCATCTAAAAGAATCAATATCAGTGTACGATATATTTATAATATTTTCGCCGGCTTACCTTGCCGTGAGACAGCTATACGGTTTATGTTTCCGACATGGAATTGAAGTCTTATCTATGCTCTCTCCAAAGCAACCAAACTCCATTGGGAAAAAAAAAAACAGTAATTCTACCTCGCTACTGTGTGACTTTGGTGAATCTGAACTAACCAAAGTCACACAATAACACAAACAAACCAATAACCAATCGAGGCAGCGGTAGACCAGCAACTCTCGTGTTCTGTGAGGTGAAATTACTGTTTTTTTCAATGGAGTCTGGTGGCTTTGCCGAGAGCATAGATAACGGCTTCAGTTCCCCATCAAAAAGGGGGTGTCTGACAGCAAGGTAAAGTGATGAAAATATTCTAAATATAGCTGTTTTGTTTTTTTTAGGTGGGCCTTTCTTTTAGGTGTCTAAAACACGTTTTGCTGCCGGCCCCGTCCACAGCAGTACATTGCTTTGCTCCAGTGTCGGTACTCTTGTCTGTTTCTCCAAACTTGAGGCGTGCCGAACGTCATCTACTGTAGATAATGCACTGACTATGGATAAGTACCTCATACAACCCCACTTCAAAAACATCCAAACTATCCCTTTAAACCTGCAGCAGCAGAAGCAACATCCACGAAGCTGCACTTTAACATGTAAAGACTGGCGTGTCTGCGGTTATAATTGTCAAGGCTTCAGTTTGAATTCCCCAGAACCTGTGGAGAGATCAATGTGGCAGTTTCAATGAAATTAACTTGCCTCCACTCTCTCTCTAAATGACCACCTTTTGTGATGCCCGCGGGCGCAGCATTTAACTCCTGGACCGCTCCGGTGGACACACAGTAACATACACACACACACACACTGTGGCTGCAAAGGGGTGAAAATGAGGGACATGCTCGACTAACCTTCCTCAGATAAAAGTAATGCAATACAAATAGTTTTTTTCCTTCACTTCGTCCTTATCAGTCAATCCTGCCCTCGAGTATTTCTCACGTCTCACATCCATGTTTCACCCACCTTCATCTCTCCATGCTTTTATTCCTCATAGTTATGTCATCACACCTGTTTTTACCCATCCCCAAAAAATGTGTCCATTCTCTTCTTTCTGCCCCACAATCCTTTTCTGCTCATCTCTGCCAGCACTAATTACTAATTAACTTTCACAAGGTCCCAAAGCTCTAACAAAGTCCCAGAGGACAACGGCTACATGCAGAATTTAATCACTCTGTGGTGTGTAGGTGCATATACATGCAACGTGTGTCGGCCTCTTGTGTGCGTTTGGCACACCAGTTCCCACATGACGTTCTCAAGTGTTTGTGTAAGGATGCCAGCGAGAATAAGATGTATTCATTGTCACGGTTGCAGGGAACAGATACAGATTTTCATGCTCTGGTGTCTCTTCTTACCTGTACAGGAGGTGACGCCATGACAACAGAAATGCAGGAGATCGCCATCACGGAGGAGAAGCCTTTACTCACGGGTCAGGCTGAGGCCAAGGTCAGAGATGATGCCACACACACACACATGCATACAAAATATGTACATATTGTTACCACAAAGGATGCATGCAGGCTGACTTTAATGTTATCCAAGCATGAGCAGCATTAATTGGATGGGCGCCAGTGTGTAACGTACATAATCTAGATAGATGAATGGTGGGATGTGTCTGTGTCCCAGGAGACAGAAAAACAAGGGTTGCTTTGTGTGTGTGTGTGTGTGTCTGTCCTCGCTGTGCGTGAATTCGAGCGTGAGCGCTTTTGAGTCTGAGCAAAGCCAACATGTTGCAAGGTGTGTTTCAGACACATGTGTGCATGACCGTGTGTGTGTGTGTGTGTGTGTGTGTGTTTGTGCACAGCTGCAGCTCTGGCTCAGATCTGCCGGGGCTGACGTCAAAGCCCCGAAGGAGCGAGAGCAGCTCCTCTGCTCTGCTGCGCTGATGTTGCCCGTGTGGACGCGGCTGCAGAGCAGAGCAGAGCAGAGCCGTTTGTCTCTCGCTGCTGACACCTGGAGGGCAAACAGGGAAATACAACACTAAAGCACAAAACAACACAATTTATCAAAGGAACAGAAGAATACTTTTAATTGGCATCTCCAGCGAGTGAGCAGGTAGAAGTGTAGTGACACTGTTAACAAGAAATAGATATTAATATAAGAACAGAAAGTAGGATCTCATATGGTAATGTAACTTAAAAACTGAGACCTTCCACGACTTTCTCGGTTGCCTACAACAGCCTGTGGACTGATTTCTATGTAAAGTACTCGGGACGGTTTTGCTTCATAACATGAGCTGATGAAGTAATTTGCAAATGGCAAGCTATTTAATATCATGGAGATTGGACATTACTGATACTAACAGTGATATATGATTGTAATGTGATGTCACGTCACTCTTTTGGTCAATTTTGGTGTCTGTAGTTCACTTAATGGCCACCGGTGTCATTAATAACAAAGATTTTCTTAAAGTTACATATAGTACCTTTAACTCAAAAGCTTGTCGTTGAAAACCCTTTTGTCTCCAAAGAATATGGTGAATAATGATGACCAAACAAGTAGAATGACTGTAACAGAGCTTTATAGAACAAGAAAACATAACATTTAAAGGATAAGGCTGGTGTTATTCTTTATTTTACTCATATCAACAAAAGACTAAAACTGAGACTGTTATCGGGCCATTAAATGGGCCTCATAGATGTGGGTGAGTAGGGGCCTGCTACACCTACTAGTAGGTTTTATCATTGATTTCACATGGTCAATCTGCGAAATAAGGTGTAAAAGAAGACGACAGCAGCCTCTAGTAATTGTAGTAGTTATGACAGAAGCAAAAGCGAAAGTCAGACGCTGTAGTGTAGAAAGTGAAACTAATTGAGTGGAAGTTGGGGGGCAGTGGATGGGAAACAAAACACAGAGCTTTCACCAAGGAATGAGTCGTAAAACCTGGAAATTAGTTAGTATTTTAACACTTCTGGTTCCCTTGTCTGGAAGTCAATGGATTTTTTGAATGGGTTTTTAGTCTATGGTTAACACAAGCTTAAGAGATTTTAACATTTTGTTCTACAATATAAAATACGTCAATAAATATCCCACAATTTTGAAGCCTTTGTGTCTTAAAGAAGGCGGTTGCTAACAAGTGGCTAAATGAGACTACTATCACGCCAAGTTGTCGGCCTTTACAGCCTCGTTGCATTCATGCGACCGAGGCGTAGCTTGTTTATAGCCCGACGTTAGCCTTTTACTTCTGCCGATTGCATTCATGCTTCATAAATCATCATAAAAATAAATGTTTGTTTGCCACAGAGCTTATTTTCTGCAATAATCCAAAATCAAATGGAAAAATCCCATTGGCTTTTCTGTTGAGGGAACTAGAGCGATGCTAACTTCCTGGTTGGCCTTCAAATACGTCATCCCTGGAGCACTCTATAGATAAATCCATGGCGCTGTCCGAGGTGCTGAAGTTGCAGGCGGATTTGTAATTATGACTTTCCCTGACTAAAAGATTTGTTCATAAGTTGTGGATGAATGAAACGAACGGGGTCCGTCCCCGTAAATAAAGAATGAGAAAGAACCGAGCAAGAGCTTGTTTTTTTTCGCGATGAATCTAAAATGCTCATGTCTGAGTCATCACTGTTGCCTGCAGCGTCCGCTACAACGTGACCCATGGGGGCGTGAAGGGTGATTCTGAGCAGGAAATGTAATGAAGCTTGGGAGGTTACATCCCAACATCCATCGTTCACTGCGACATCCCGCCTCTACCCTCATGTATTTAACATCCAGCCTCTGCCCCCATGGTCTGATGGAGAATATGCTTTATATTGATTAATCCAGTGACCTTTATAACGCAGCCATGTGCACTCTCTCCGTTCACCAAACCTCTGGGACGCCCATCCGCGCACGCCCACCTCCACTTCAACCTCCCAGACTGCTAATTTCCTCAGAGCTTGTGATGCTAGTAATTCATTAGCGGGGTGAATGGATCCAAGGTTGCAAATGAACATCCCATTTAAAGACTTCCGCCATATAATCGGCGGTATCCCACAACCACCTGCTCCTCTGAAGAGGTGCTCTGCTGCTTCATCCGGAGTGTAATGCTGCCCTTACTAGGGAGCAAGGCCTCATTAAACATTAAAGGACTGTGAAAGAACAAAAAGCTGAGAATTTTCTCTCATATATGCTTTTTATTTTTTATTTATATGCAATAAAAAGTCAAAAAAAGGAAGACAAAAATAAGAAAAATAGTTTTTTATCCACAGATTCTTGAACACACTTGACACAAAAATACTCCGATTGCAAAATTAGAACAATTTATCAAGATTAATGTTACATTTATTTACAACTTATGTTACATTAAGACAGTTGTTAATTTGAATCCTTTTAAAAGTGAGTCAATTAATTGATTAATTGTCATTTTTCAAGCAAAAAATGGCAAACATTTGATAGGTTCAGCTTCACAAATGTGAGGAATTTTCATTCCTGTCTTTTTATCTCTAGCTTCTTGTTTGGAAATAGTATTATTTTCTTTCTTTTAGATATTTTAAAAATATTTTCTGTTTGTAAATTGTAATATAGCTTTCAATGTGTTCCTTTTCATGCCCTCAGGGTTTTTTTATGTTATTGTATATCTCTTCTCTTTTGTTTTATTTTATCATATGCAGAAATAAAGAACTAAGGAGTTGCTGCTTATCCTTGTCTTCCGTTATAGTAAAGTGATTATCTTTGGGCTGTTGGTCGGACAAAACAAGAAATTTGAAGGCGTTTCCGTGGACTCAATCGAGAAAATAATCGTCAGATTAATCTGTAATGAAAATAATTGTTAGTTGCAGCTGTCATCTCTGACTTTCCCCCTCTGATAAACACACAAAAGTGAAGTGGCATTTAAAGAAGCATAAATATCCAACAATCACTTTCACACCATGTTCTAACAAGACTTCCTCCCTTTGTCTCTCACAGGATGCTGAACTGGCTGCTAGGATACTCCTGGACCAGGGACAGGTGAGACTGTTTCACATTCAGAGGTCGTGGTTTGCGTGGTATGGAGTACAAACACAGTAAATATGCAGTAAAATCATCACAAAGCAATGAGACCGGTCTGGAATGAAGAACAACATAGATGACTTAAACAGAGGGAGAACATTCTTTAAGAAGGAAGTCACACATTTACAAATAACATTTGACCTATCCGACTGTAATAGGAAAATTAATTCTACTTTGAATTATACTTTGGTAAGCACTTTTTTTTTTTACTTAAAGGGTAACTTTGGTATTTTTCAACCTGGACCCATGTTTTTGTGTCTAAGTGACTAAGGTACCAACCATGTCATGTTGCACTTGTCAGGAAGAAAGCTAAATAACGCTCTAAAGTTGTGCTAAATTTTGGCGAGGAAAAACTGGCATGGCCATTCAAAGGGGTCCTTTGACCTCTAACCTCGAGATATGTGAATGAAAATGGGTTCTATGGGTACCCACGAGTCTCCTCTTTACAGACATGCCCACTTTATGATAATCACGTGCAGTTTTGGGGCAAGTCATAGTCAAGTCAGCACACTGACACACTGACAGCTGTTGTTGCCTGTTGGGCTGCAGTTTGCCATGTTATGATTTGAGCATATTTTTTATGCTAAATGCAGTACCTGTGAGGGTTTCTGGACAATATTTGTCATTGTTTTATGTTGTTGATTGATTTACAATAATTAAAATAAAATAATTTCCCCTGTAGGCATCAAATGTGGTTATGAAAAGTTAGTAGTTTGCTTGATATGGGCAGCAAATATCTGCAAGCTCACTCCAGAAATGTCAACATCACACTTTGTTGTTTTTTCTTTGTCTCTTCAGGAGCACAGTATCGAGACGCCCCACGGTGTTCTGCACGTGACCCTCCACGGCACACGAACCACCCGCAGGCCTGCAATCCTCACCTTCCATGACGCGGGTCTGGACAGTGAGTAACTCTCTTTGTCTCAGCCTGTTTTTGTTTTTCTCAACTCTTTGTCAATTCTGAGTCACTTTTTGTTTTTCCTCTCTGGCAGGTAAGAGCTGCTTCTCCCCTCTGTTCAAGTTCGAGGAGATGCAGGAGATCGTCAAGAACTTCACCCTGATTCATGTTGACGCTCCGGGGCAGGAGGAGGGGGCCGCCGCCTACCCCACAGGGTACAACCTTCACCGTATTGCTATATGTGTATTGACGTGCTGGTATTCTATCATCGTCCTGCAGTGAACTTGCTTTTTTAAAAGTAAAATTCTCAGAAACAATCTTCTGGGGCAGGCTTAAACCTAATCTCCTCCAAAAATACTCCATCCTCTGCCGTCTCTAGTACGCTCTTGTCAGAGGTTTAAAGAAAATCTCTCTTTACGCACTTCTTATTTCCTCCCCATGCACTTCTCTATCACTTCACTTCCTCGCGTGATTATTCCACAGGCTCAGGAGGATTTTGCGTCGTGTATTGTCACGGACGGCATCTCGGCTGTGACCTTTAACCCCTGCCGTTGGTTCTAGAAATTAAAGCTTATTCTCTTTTTGATCTTGTTTTAAATCCCCGTGGATAAAAGTCACTGTATGTGCTTAAGATGAAATAATAAGTATGATCTTGCGACATCCTGTATTGTGAGTAATTTCCAATAATTACAAATAGGTTACGTTGTTGCACTAATAATAAAAAATTTATGTTTTTCTTATTATGATGGAGGTTGTGTGTGTTTCCTGTTACAGTTACCAGTATCCCTCCATGGACACCGTAGCAGAGATGATCCCCTCCGTCCTGCAGTTTTTCAAGTGAGTTAACGGTATTTATTTTGACGTAAGAAGAAGCAGAATTTCATTTGGCTCGCATGCACTGAAGGGGATTGTGCGTGTTGTACACATACATTTTAAAGGGGACATTTCATGCTCATTTTCAGATTCATACTTGTATTTGGGCTTTCTACTAGAACATGTTTATATGCTTTACGGTTCAAAAAACACTTTATTTTCCTCATACTGTCTGTCTGAATATACCTGTATTCACCCTCAGTCTGAAACGCTCCGTTTTAGAGATATCAAGCCAGTCAAATATACAAGTGATTTATGTGCTGTATTGTTTGAATGCATATGTAGAGATTTTCTGTATGTGTTATTAACTTGTTCTGTCCGTCTGTCAGCTTCCGTACTGTAATCGGAGTGGGTGTGGGAGTGGGAGCGTACGTCCTCTCCAAGTTCGCAGTGAGTGTCATCTTTTGTTTCAAGCTCTCGTGTTCTGACAGCAGCTAATTATACTGCGCCTGGTGTTGTTTCATCAAACGGCAGTGAAACACGGCAGTAACACTCACAGGCATTTTTAGATTTGTGAAATGTATTAAATCAAGGTTAGAATAGTTTTGAATCTTCAATTCAATTTATTTTAATTTAGTTTTGACTTTTAGATTTCCTTTTAGTTTGGTTTTAGGTAGTGTTCAGAGTGTGTTTACTTGTTTTGGTATGTTGTTGTTATTTTGTGTCTCTTTGTGGTTGTTTTGTGTCTCGTCCATCTGTCATCATTTTGAATCTGTCCGTAGTTGTTTTTTGTCTCTTTGTAGTCATTCTGTGTCTCTTTGTAGTTGCTTTGTGTCGCTTTGTGGTTGTTTTGCGTCTCTTGTTAGTTATTTTGAGTCACTTTGTAGTTGCTTTGTCTTATAGTAATCATTTTTTGTCTCTTTGTGGTTGCTGTGTGTCTCTTTGTAGTTATTTTGAGTCTTTTTGTAGTTCGCTTTTTGTCTCTTTGTAGTCATGTTGTGTCTCTTTGTAGTTTGTTGTTGTCTTTGTCATCATTTTGTATCTCTTTGTAGTTATTTTGTGTCTCTGTTGTTGTTTTGTGTCTCTTTGTAGTCATTTTGAGTCTCTTTGTGGTTTCTTTGTGTGTCTTAGCAGCTGTTTTGCATCTCTTTGTGGTTGTTTTGGTCTTTTGGTAGTTGTTTTATGTTTCCCTGTGGTCATTTTGAGTCTCCTCCTGGTTGGTACGTGTCTCTTTGAGTGACGTTTTGTATGTGAAGGCCAGGGGCACCCTGACACTTTGACACTGTGCCCGGTAGACCCATTCAGTAATCTATGCACGGTTAAATGTACAAAAATGTTATATTATTACTAATTTAAAAAATAGCAAAAACTTACAGTGAATAGGATGCAAAATAATGTGATAACAGTATTGCATTAATAATTTACTAATGTCTAGTATGCGGGAGTGTTAAGTGTTGTGTACAGATTTTATTAAATCTTATCTTTCTATATAGTGTTATTCATGTACATTGATAATGTTTACTGCTGAAATAATCTTTCTAATAATCGTCTTGTGATGTTTTTTCTTGTCATCTCACCATCTTGTCTCTCTGCTGCTTGCTTTCTCTCATCAGCTTGCAAACCCAGATTCAGTGGAAGGTCTGGTTCTGGTCAACATCGACACTAACGCTAGAGGATGGATAGACTGGGCTGCTCAGAAGGTACCTTTTCTTTCTTCCGGGACTGCATTGTCTTGTACACAGAAACATGTGGTATTTTAATCTAGTTAGTCATAATGCGACTTCTCCATCAATTTAAGTTTAGCTGTGTATATGAAATTATGCGACTGCGTGCATGCTCTGTGTCCCAGAGTAGTATTGATTATATCATTGTTTATCATATTAAACTGACTAAGTGATGAACGATCCTATTGATTCCTCTTCCTGTCCCTCTCTAGCTCAGCTCTGTGACGTCCTCCCTCACAGAGCAGATCCTGTGCCACCTTTTCAGTCAGGTACAATAATGTGTTTTTAAAGTGTTTTGCATCCTTTTGTGAGTGTTTTGGGTTGCAGGCGATAGGGGTTTAAGAAAATATCGAGTATCGCGATATTATGTTTTGTGATACTGTATTGATTCTCAAAAACACTTTTTATTTAATAGTTAAAATGTAAAGAATAACTCAGTCAGTACTTAATTTTATTTGCAAAGATACATGCTCCCTCTCAGTGTATGTGCCCTCTCAAAGTAGTGCGACGATGTTGGATGTTACAATGACTGAGATTCATGTAAATGCAGATCCCACTGTTAGTAAACTTTTTTACTCAGATTTTATGCAGATGATGGTGTGTTCTTTATACTATGACACAGTTTTCCTAAATATAGTTGGGTTTTTTTAAATTGCAATATATCGCCTAGCTAACAGTATCGCAATATATTGTATCGTAACTCCTGTATCGTGATACGTATCGTATCGCCAGATTCTTGCCGATACACAGCCCGAGCAGGCGAACAAAAAGTCTTATTTTCTTGCAGGAGGAGCTGTCAGCAAACACAGATCTAGTGCAGTCTCACAGAGAGCGCATCTCCAAAGCGTCTAATCTGGTCAACATAGAGCTCCTCTGGAAGACTTACAACAGGTAAACACTCCCACAGACATCATTTCATAAACACAAATACACTCCACACATCAAACAACAGCCAACGTAGTCTCTTTTCGTTTCCCTCCAGTCGCAGAGACTTGAACATTGACCGCAACAGCACCTTCAAGTAAATTCCCTCTAAACTTTCATCTTTATACTTTATTTCTTGTTTTAAAATAAAAATAATCTCTAAATGCCACCCTTCCAATCTCTATTTCTGTCATCCCTCAGGTGTCCAGTGATGTTGGTGGTGGGCGATCAGGCTCCATATGAGGACGCTGCCGTAAGTGTTTCAGTCTAAAATGTCTCCTAATGGGAGCTTTAACGACTTGACATGTTTACTGTGTTTCCTTCTGTGACCACTAGGTGGAGTGCAACAGCAAAATGGACCCAACAACAACTTCATTCCTAAAGGTAACTAACCCTCAAGTCTTTATTTTTTTAATCTGTTTTCAATCTTTCACTCTTCTTACTTACACTTTATTCTGTCGTTCACTCTCAAACACTTCTTCTCTCCCGTCCTCCACAGATGGCTGACGCTGGTGGTCTCCCTCAGCTGACCCAGGTAACAACAAACTAACAGCCTCTTTCTGATGCACAAAATGTGGATGTTAAAGCTGCAACAAGCAAGTTTCCCCATGTTTTTGTGTCTAACTGACTAATAGTGACAACGATTTCTGAAACTAGTGCAGTATTGAGGGAGAGCACTGCAGTCGGCAGCTGCTCACGGGCTGCAATATGGTGCTATTGGGACAAGCTGGCACCGTCATTGCCGTCCACTAAAAGTGCTTGTTTTTGCCATGACAGGCTCTGATTGTTATTATAAGTGTCTGACATTTTGGAGTGAGTGCCAACCACGCAGAGTTTGTTGTGCTGGAGTACAGAAAGTTTAGCTTAGTGTTAACTAAAAGATTTTCAATGTCATGGCTGAATATTTAGATGATTTCGACAATGTGGATGAGGTCTTTGAATTCGAAGGCCGCCCATATTTATTTGAGCCAGAGAATATAGATATTCAGATTTCACAACGAGACTTCTCCTTGAGCAGGACACAATAGAAAGCCTTCCGGTGGACACCATGGTACCTTATTTCAGAAAAAGACACATACAGTATGATGTTTGTCAATTTAACACATCATTTTGCAAGTAAAAAACGTTGCAGTTTGTTGTAAAAAAGTATCAGACTGTGAAAATACGCCTCTCTCTGTTGACTACAGTTCATTTTTTTTCTGAAATAAGGTCCCATGGGGTCCACCGGACTTAGGCTCTTTCTCTCCAAAATCCACAAAAAAGAAAACAAACCACTCTGAAAATTGTAGATTTTACTGATTTAACAGAAATCCTGGGTGTTGTAGTGCTTTAAATTAAAACTCTTACCCTCGGCTGCCACGTGGGGTCGCCAAATTGTACTTATTATGACCTAGTTCAGATAATAATAGTGATTGCACTGATGGAACCATTTCTTTTCTTTGTGTTTGCAGCCTGCTAAACTGACTGAGGCTTTCAAGTATTTCATCCAGGGAATGGGCTACAGTAAGTTCACTCACTTGGTCTTTTCATAGGCTCTGTCAGCAATAAGAAAAATATAGAATAACGCCTTAAGATGCTGCGTAGTGTTTCCATTGATTTCTAATTCGGTAACTTTTCTATCTGTCTCTTCCTACAGTGGCATCATCTTGCATGACCCGCCTGTCCCGCTCCCGCACCACCTCCCTCTCCTCCTCCTACTCCATGGATGGGTCCCGCTCTCGCTCCCGCACCCTGTCGCAGGGCTCGCAGGGCGGTCAGATGCCGCCAAGCCCCTCCCAAACGATGGAGGTGTCTTGCTGAAGAAAAAAAAATAATAATAATGATAGCGAGAGAGAGAGCGAGTGAGAGTGAGAAGAGGGCGAAGGCGAAAGGAAGGGAAAGATGAAGCACGATGATAATGTAGGAAGGAGACCAATGGGTTACTTATTTTTCACTAAACAACTCCCATCATTCCCCACAAGAGCAGGGTAGGACTAGAGAGGGAGGGAGGAAGAGAGATGGAGGGATTTCAGAGGAAGAATCCTCACATTTTGCACCACATGTTGCACCAGTCCTTCTCCTCACACCCCCCTTTCCAGCTGAAAAACAAAGTGGATTGGGCTGGTCTACAATGAATATGAGAAGTATAGACAAGAAGAGATTAATAGGTGGAGAAAGAATGGCCACAGTCCTCTCTCCCTCCCTCTATTGTCAGCCAATAGAGCCCTTTAATTTAGACGAGGAGGCCTATAGAGACCACACACCTTGCGTTAACCAATAGTAATAATTCTGAAAATGTTGTTGATGCTGATGTTGTTGATGAAGCTAATGATGATGATAATAATGTAATAGAAAAAAAAAACACTTTTCTCTTTTAATAAGTTTAATAGATAAAAAATTTAAAAAAACGTACTATAGCAGAGATACTTATAACAATGTGTGTCTACTACTTTTTAAGCTAGTTTTTATTGTGTTATTTTAATTTCTTTAATCGGATTTCTCATTTTGCCTCAGCGAAACGGCTGAAGCTCCCGATCGGTTGACCCGTCGTGTGGCAACAGCCAATGAGAGCCATTATAGTGACTACTTCCTCCTTGATGTTGACAGGTTGTTCATGTCTTCCATTTGCCCCGTCTACTAGTATTTGTTTTCCCATTGGATTCGATGAGGTGGGCAGGAAGCGTTTTTTTGTTTTCCTTTTGACTTAGAAGTTGGAATCAGCCCGTGTGAATATTGACTGGGTAATTATTTTCTTTTATATTATGCTAATGAGTTGTGTGGATTTGGGTGCGTGTGCTGTTTCGTTTGCGTGGAGTGTTTAGCGAACATGGCGGTAAGCATAGGTGAGACTGAGGGTGTTAGCTTTAGCTATCGTTAACACGAATCGCACACTAAATAGTGCTTCCAATATAGCTGGCGGTCCAGCACTGCGTGCGCTAATATCCACGCTTGTGTACTACTTAACAGGAGTGCATTACGTCGCTAAGTAGCATGCTGGTATGGATATTGCATTTCGAGTGTTAGACGTACCCAGAAGGGATCACTGTGTTTATCACCTGGGTTGTAATCTCTTAGCCTTGCCCGTGCACGGATACCTCCTGACAAACCCAGCTAGCATACTTGAGTTTCTGTGCGCTGTGCAGCGAGCGGCTTTATTCAAGCAAGAGAATTGTGGTGTGATTGTTGTGATGTGTGTGTGTGTGTGTGTGTTCGAAGGAAGTGAATGTGAGGAAGCGCCTGTAAGCACAATTAATGCAGCAAAGTGGGCCAGGGTCCTATGGAAAAGTTTAGTAATTTAGATTTGAGACCAACAAAACCCCCTGTGACTTATCAATGACAATGTACCAGCCCCTTCACTGCCACACACACTCGAGGTATATAAACGTTGACACCGGGGGCTGAACTTTTTGGTACAACCTCAGCCCTAAGAGGCAAAAATATAATAGCCTTTTTGAGAGTGAAAAAATGACCAGCCAATATCTGCACCTTGAAACAACTAATCTGGAACTGCAGCCAATAAGCATTCTTACTGCCAAAAGTACGAGCCCCGAAATACGAGGTCAAAATTCTGCCATCAGAAATGAATGTGAGAATTTATAGTTTGTTACTGTTATCAGGTGATTAAATGGGCATTATCAGTGGTTATCAGCACCATAGATGTGGGTCAGTAGGGGCCTGCTACACCTGCTAGTAGGTTTTATCATCGATTCACATGGGCGAAAAACCATAAGAAAGAATAAAAGACAGCGACCCCTTAAGGGGAGACTCGTGGGTACCCATAGAACCCATTTTCATTCACATATCTTGAGGTCAGAGGTCAAGGGATCCCTTTGGAAATGGCCATGCCAGTTTTTCCTCGCCAAAATTTAGCGTAAATTTGACGACGTGTAGTTGTCTTTGTGTTCACACCCTTAAGTTTCACTTTCACTTTTCAAATGTAGTTATTTTAAGCCAAAACACAATGTGTTTCCCTAAACGTAACCAAGTGGTTTTGTTGCCTAAACCTAAATAAGCTGTTTTGCTTGTGTTCAAAATGTAACGTTTCATTCAGGTTTACAACGTGTTAGAAAGTATCGCTTTCAACTAGTTTTTACGCTTTCACAACGTAGTAGGTGTAGCAGGCCCCTACTGACCCACATCTATGAGGCTTATAACAACTGATAACGCACATTTAATGAGCTGATAACAGTCTAATCCGGTGCTTACTTAATCTAAATTCAACCCAAAGCTTATCACTGCCCAACAACATGTAGCCATTGGACGGACTGTACTTTTAAAAGGACCCGTATTTGGACCCAATCCTTGGAGCGCATGTGTATTTGTAAGCATGCCACTTGCCAGATGCAGAGTTGCATCTGATTTTTTTTTTTTTTTACTTAATAGCAGTATGATTTTTATGAGTCAGTTGGAGGTTGCCTGTTTCTTTCACATGCTGTGTAGTGCTCCTGTCCCAAACATCTTTGATGAAGTAGAGATGGATGATGACGACAGAGATAAGAAAGTCAGTGGAGGGCCTCAGATTTTGAGCTTTGAATAGACTGGTACTTGGGAGATATTAATGATGGGAGTGACGACAATAATCTGTTTTAAATCACTCTGGCCCATCACATCAGTGCAATTCACAACCAGCCTGTTGTACTATAGATGGTAAATGCAAAATGTGACGTCAAAGCAGGATGCCACCATGTTATAGGTACTTTTGTCGCTGTCCAGAGGGCTGAAGTGTAGAATGTAAATGCTCCTCCCAGACTGAAATTAAAACTCACGCAATCGGGCGTAGGAGCATCTACCAAATAAGGGATAACAGGTGGAGCCTAGAAATTGAAATTGCCAAAAAAGGAAAGGGAGTGGCACTTATCTGTGGGGAGTTGAGCAGGGCTGTGTGATTGTAAATGCTCGTCCATTTTGTCTTTTGTTTGTCTCTTAATTTTTACTTCGATCATATTTTTCTTTCCCCTCTATGTTTTGGGATTACAATTTTTTTGTTTGTTTTATCTCTGTGAAGTGTTAGTTTACTGTCCCGATGTGCTCACAAGTTAGTTAACCGTGTGATAGTTCTTGTGTAACTTTTTTAGCTTTAGCGCTGATAAGGGAGAATAATATAATTAACAATAAAAAAAAGATTAAAGGTAAAGAGAATACAATCAATTTTACTTGTGTGGCTAATTTCTCTGTGTAACACAATGAACATCCTAAAAAAAAGCAAACTTAAATATTAATAAAAGCTTAAGAGAAATGTCCTGTCTCCTGTCTTGCATTTTCAAGGAGGGTCGATGTAAAGAAAAAAAGGTTCAAGACTTGTATTTGCTTTTTGCAAGGGAAAGTGTTCAAGGGAATTGGTTCTCGTGTGTGGATCTCTGTCAGATACAGAAATTTGCACAGTATAATAAATAAAAATAGATACACAATTGATAGATAATAAATATGTACATAGTATAGTACATGCATCTGTGAAAGTAAATGTATGTATTTATATCGCCTATATTACACCTGATAGGATTAAATTTTTTCCAACAATATGCCATTAGTGCACACTGTGTGGACAAAACAGGTGGGTTCACTTGGTGAGCAGAACATGACCTTGATAGGGCTAGCTTACCATGAGGCTACAGTAGCTACTAGCTTTCTTTTCATTACTCCAACAGTTAGAAAAACTACTGTTTAATCTACAAACTTTCATTTTGTCCCACAATTCCTCTGTAAATTCATCAATTTATGAACTCAAACAGACAAAAAAATGGAATTAATTGAACTTTTAAATGTCCCTGAGGCTCACAACTGGCCAAGCTTTATCAAATGAGCTCAGCATTTAACAATGTAAAGGCATATATACCACTGTTTTTCCATTGGATGAGATGGATGATACTTTTACCTTTAATTCAAACTTGTTTAATCTTGACTAAATCCCCTACATCTTTATCCATTTTAGTTTACCTAGTATAGACCAAATACCTTAACTGTAACCAATCGTTTTACTTGAAATCAACATTGTGACAACTACCGTATTCTAATATTTATGTATCTCACAAAATGCTATGATACTGTGCTAAACAAATGACTGTGACAAGCCTACATGACTCCAGTCTCCAATGCAGGCAAACTTCAGTACCATATTATACCACACAGTGGTAGTAATGAAGTGTTTATATTTAGTCCCTGTTCAGTCTTTATGCTTCAGTGTCTATTTGATGTTCTGTTAATGTGAAGAATGAACAGTTCTGAAAAACAACATGCATAAAAGTTTCATTACGCCTCAAATACTGTGGAAATAGATCTAGTCACATACGTTGTTTATTACAATTTGATTATTAGTGTTACTACAAACAGTGTAGTATGTATATGTAATATGTATTTCAAATGACTAGCCAATAACCATTAGGTTTCAAATGATAGCTTTTTATTATATACAGAATCAAAATGTAATACAAATGTCATTTTATAGCTCTCCAAAAATATAAGCCTCCAGTGAATAGAAACCTAATAAATTCAGTGATATTAGTATCATATTAACTTTGTAAACACAAATCTTACACTGTGTTTTTAGGTGTATGTTTCAAAAAGCAAAATACCAGTATCACAACATTATTTTGTCATTGTCATTTTGGATCAAGTACATATATATGATCTTTATAATACAAGATGCACAATAGTGATAATAGACAATAATTACAACAAAATGGAGCAGAAACCCTTTACAATGGCACAATATATATGCAAAAAGTACAATATAGTACATTCATATTAAGACTTCTGTGATTAGCAATTGTTCAATTGAACTGACAACAATTAATAGAAAAATATACCATATTATATGTACTGTAACAATGGTAGGAAACCAGTACTAATTAACATATCAAAAATGCATTAACACCTGAAACTTATTCTTCAGGCTTCTGACTTTAATGTTTTGGGTTCAGTTAGGATGACATGGTTCAAAAGGAATTTCCCCAAAACTTGCAGTGTTGAAATAATTTCAAAACCAAAAGAGGAACTTTAAAACCCATAGCACGCTCTGCTACTTGCTTGATTGTTTTGCTCAAGTGCTGAACACCTGCCATCTAATCAAGAGAAGATGGTCCTATGTATTTTTGAGAAAAAGCCACCCAGAGAGAACAGTGTATCTAAGGTATAGACATGAGTCAGGCCCAGAGATTCAAGACACTCAAGTTCATTGATAATATCATAGTAGGGATGACTGATGAGCTGGAGCAACTTCAGAGGGTCTCTGGAGCGGATTAGAGTCAGTGATTCGATCGAAAGGACTGCCCAGGGCAGAAAATTGACTGCTGGAACCAGGAAGTGGACTAGACTCTCCTCCACTTTTACATTCCCACCTAATTCTCTGGCCCTGTCTACCTTCCTGATGGCGTCTGTAATATTCCCTTTGAAACACAGCAACACTTTGTGTCTGGTTATCATGTGACGGTCAAATCGGGTGACTGAATCGCTGCAGAGTTCCTTGACCTGTGTGGAGTATCTATGAGTGACCTCAATTTGTTCAAGGTAGAGCTCAGCAGACTTGAGTGCATTTTGCAAATCTTCCAGAGCTTGAGTGATGCAGTTTGGATCCTGATGCCTGTCTTGCTGGGTTAAAGATGTTAAAGCACGGTTGTAGTATGCAATTGCTGCCCAACAGTGGTCCTCCTGAATGGCCTTGGTGTACATCTTGATACTCTCTGCAAGATTGCCCTTTTTGCGCAGATCATTGCCAAATGCAGTGTAGTGGTGCAGGTTTGATGAGGGGGAGTCTCTCCGTCTGAGTTTTTGCCTGGCTGTTTTCAGGTCCTCAGATAGTTTGTCTTTTAAGTCTGAGATAGACTTGTTCTCTTTGAAGTTGGTGAGTAGCCACATACCCCAGAATTCATTCAGTGCAGACAAATCTGAATCTGCTGGCTTGTTGTTGCTGCTTTCTCTATCTGGACACACTTCATCTAGTGTGTCCAGATAGAGACTGAAGAGCTCTTCCTTCTTCTTTATGTTTGGGATGTCACAATCCAAGAAGGTAGCTAGTCTTTCAGCCGCCAAGGCATCTCTGACCTGCTTAACGCTCTTTATCCCTGAATTGGAGTTTTTAGTCAAAATACTTGACAGCGTTGAAGACATATCGTTGGATTGCTCGTGGCTGTGGCTTTTTTGATAAGACCTAAATTGCATCACAAAAAGATGTGGCCAGACATTCATCATGTTCTCCAGGGAAGATTGAAGCTCGCCCCATAAAGCCAGCAATTTCAGCGGTTCTTGCAGATGGCTTGAGCAGACGATGAGTTGAGCAGACCCAGGAGATCCTTGTCTAGCAGTGCGTCCAAAGGCCTGCGCCTCCACACGAGCATTCTCAGGCAGGAAGGTCTGCACAACGAACAAACCTCCAGCTGTATTTACGTCGTTAGAAACGTTAAGGTCCATCCCACGACCTGCAAGGTTTGTTGCTACGATGACGTCTCCAGGCTGCAGCCCTTGAAAGACTTCAGAATTGTCCATGTTGTTGCTTATGTAAAGCTTTTCGTTCTGGACTTTGTATCCTAGAGCACGGTAGAGAACCTTTGCTCGATTGATGGTCTCACAGATCACCAACACAGCTCTTTGAGCCCTGTATGGAGTAGGGTTGGTTTTTGCAGAGATAACATCGCAGATTTTCTCAATCCATTCTTCTTCATCACTTATGATCACTCCTTCAACCTCGAACAGCTTTCTGCGTTTGAATGAAGGTATCTGACAGGTCTTTATACCTTCATAGATTTTCTGCAAAATCTCAGTATCTGTTTTTTGGCCAAGAGTCCCAGACAGTCCAAAGATCTGATCTCCGTACTTTAGAAACAAACCCACAGTGGACATATAGTTTGTGATGGCTGTCATGTCACTCAGCTTGGACATATGTTTCATTTCAAGAAACTGATGTAGTCCATCTGACCATGTCGTGAAGTTTTCAACAACACCTGTGGAGCTGTAGTCAACGGGCACTACCCCATGTTCCTCGATGATATATTCATGACCCATTGTCATGGTTCGTGCTTTGAATGCATTTTTAATCCAAACCTTTAGTTTGGAATTGACCAGATCTGAGAGGAAGCCCGGGATGTAGAAGGTCATTCCATCTTTACTGAGCTCACAAGGTGTAAAATGCAGAGCGCATTTTATTTCTGTTTCTGCAGCCCTCAGCATACTCTCTGTATCAGAATACATGTACTGACAGAAACCTCCATTGAGTAAAAGCAGTGGCACTCTCTGTTGTTGTGCCTCTTTTTGTGGACTGTCATTCAGTCCCTCTATTGCTCCATCATTATTGATGTAATGCAGATCAAACAGGCAAGATGGGAATCTCTCCTCTACTGTTTCAAAGAACTTCGCCAACTGGTTAGCAGTAACACTTGCAGTTTTTTCAGTTAAAAGGCCTGGGTCCTTTTTAAGGTCCTTGACTGAACCTTTTGCCAGTATACCTGTGTCCTCAGCCATTGTAAGGATGGTTAACTCCTCGACATTTTTGCTTTTTTTGCTTTTTGGTATCTTCTTAAGCACAACTTGATGGAAGTGGTATTTTTCCCCCACAAATGCCTCTGTGCCAATCTTTCTGTATTGATTAGCAGTGTTCCATATGAATGCCAAGAGTGGATTGAGATGTTGCAAAGCAGGCATATCATTACCTATATAGACCATATGATGACCCTTATCCAGCATCAAGGAATCCACTTCATCCACGATTGCACACTGGGATGTTCTTTTTCCAAATATGGCCATTCTTGCAAAGTGCTGGCTTAGCCAGTGTCCAGCAAACTCAATAGCAGTGCCATAAACAACCTGACAGGCATAGCACTTTTTTAACTCGTCTTTGCCATGTTTGTTGGTGTTGCAGTCTACACTGATTTTCAAAACTTTATAAAAGTTTCTCCATTGACCTAAATCTCTTTCTGCAAGAACTGACGAACTCGTGAAGATGTCTACTTGTTCTCCTCTCATAGCTCGAAAAGCTGCAAACATTGCCACGATACATGACTTCCCCTCTCCGGTGCCAACCTGAATTAACCGTCCTGTTTTGGAAAGAGCCATAATGCACCAGCTCACCATCTGTGTCAGTCGTGGTCTGTACTTCTTAACTTTTTCCACTGCCTGACAGAGCTTCAGCAAGACTTGTTTCAAGCCACTCCGCTGTGATCCATCATTGTGATCTTTAAGATCTTTATCAACTGATGACACAATGTCTTTCACTTCACCTAAAAGCTTCTCGTCAATTTGGTTTAACTCTTGTTGGCGGATTTCCTCAAGAATTTCCTCTAGTTGCTTTTCTGTGTCATAAGCTAAACATTTCTTGAGGTCTTTATCTGTTACAGTCTCGTCTCGGACCAGATCGATAAGCGTCTTTCCTCTTTGACTCTTCCAACTGGGAGTGATGTAATTAATCTCGATACAGTGCAACATTTTAATCATCCATGAGAGGAGATCGGATCTGTCATTTGTTGTTGACTCAAATCGCTTCAGCAGATCTTTGAACAAGTGAGTGGCATCCGCCGGGCTCCATTTGATATTTGTAACAAGTCCTTGCAGCTTGTTGAGAAGTTCTTCTGGAGACAACAAACTGCGACCGAGGAGTAAAGTTCTGAATGTGTTAAGAAGGTCTTCAAGCCTGCTATCAGTGTCAGATTCAGCCATTTTGTGGACAAGCTAAAATCTGGTCAAAACAGAAAAAAAAAGGATTTGGAGAAAAAAAAGACATTTTCTTTAAAACAATACACAATTTCCACACACTGTTTAATAGTTGCTATTCAGTAATATTGTGATAATGATTTACACTTACATGATTTGTTTACTTGGTACAGCATTCAAATTTCACTCACAATTTATATTTAGCAGTTGTCATTCTCTGCATAGTATTATTACTCAGACAATCAAATATGAGCAAATATGCATCAAAACACAGATATTACAAGTCTTCATTGTATTATGTAGCTTAACTGTTTTTGTTATTAATACATTTAATGTATTGTGTAGGGCTGCAACAAATGATTGTTTTCATTGTTGATTAATCGATTAGTTGTTTGGTCTATAAAATGTCAGAAAATGGTGAAAAAAGTCAATCAGTGTTTCCCAAAGCCCAAGATGGCATCCTCAAATGTTTTGTTTTGTCCACAACTCAAAGATATTTAGTTTACTGCGTAAAGAAACCAGAAAATATTTACATTTATGAAGCTTGAATCAGAGAATTTGATTTATTTTTTCTAAAAAATTACTCAAACCAATAATCGACTTCCAAAATAATTGGTAATTCATTTAATATTTGACAACTAATCGATTAATAATTGCTGTTCTAGTATTGTGGTAGTAGTCTGACACTCACCTGTTAAGAAGAAGAAGATGAGAAGTGATCTTTAGGGTGTCTTTAGGACACCTGAGATGATCTGCAGCCCGAGCATCGGATTTTCTCTCTTTTATATCTTTTGTTTTTGTTTCTTTTTTGCCAACCTTGACCGGGCACCGCCCGATGGAAGTTCCTGCCATCCTTTCGATTTCTGTGTCTCATTTATTGTAAACCACGTTACTTACTGTACTTGCAGATAGCAAACAAATATTAATTTCAAGAGCAGCTCCACAGTAACTGTCCCCCCCCAAAAAAGGATTATTTCTCCTTCAATTTCCCTTGAGTTAACCCTTTTTTGTACAGCTGCCACAAAAAGTTAATTTCTGTTTTTTATGCAAAACACTGTCCAATAGGGCATATGCAATGCATAAAACCTAAGCAGAATTAAAAAACACCTTATGCTTATCAGCTTAGATTTACCTGTAACAGTAAACCTAGCTTTGCACACGGACTAGTGGAATTTATCCAACTTGGTGATGTTAAACTACTTTCAAATCACAATTTTAAATGTAAGATAAATTAAATTCATCAATTTCAATATAAATGTTGACACACAGACACATACCAAAAAAAAGAGATATATTTTGTCACCATGACCTATATAATTAAAATATTCCAAATAAAGATTATTTCCTTAAAACAAACAAGTCATGATGACTAAAACAAATGTGTTTGTAGATACAGCGTTAACCCTTTGTATTCTTTGAAGATAGTCAGTATCTATTTCAATTTCAATTTATTTATAGTGTCAAATCATAACATAAGTTAATTTCGAGATACTTTTCATATAGAGTAGGTTTAAACCATAAAATAATCAACCTGAAAGAATAAAATCAAAGCTTTACAACCTAAAACTTTTCTACGCCAAAACCTTTAACTTCACCTTAGCAGGGTGGGACTGGTACTCATGACAGCCATTTATAGAAATGCCGTGCGATGTTGGCAAAAGTCACAACATGTTTTGTTAACGTCTTTGTTGACAGCATACACAGAATTCCCCTAAATTCCCCGACCGTTTTTCTTTCATTTCCTGGCAATCACATGACTTCTTGGTAGCGTTTGAAGGAGTGCTCAAGTGGCGGTGACTTGTGACACCTGAAACAAGTTATTCTGATGAAATAAATCAGCACTATGTGCAAACGTTTTATGACACCAAATCATCATACATTTGATATTTACCTGTAAATTAAATAAATTTTGATCCAGCCTTGTTTTATAGGAGCTATGGCATAATATATGACAAAACACAGCATTCCTCTGTTTTAATTCAAAAGGTTTCCCTTAGTCCTTTAATATTAAAATTGATAAAATATTGCGTATAACATTATTTGAACGGTCTCTAACTGGAGTAAAGCTGGCCTTAGTTAAATGTATCTGGTGTTTTTTTAAAGTCTTACAGTATCATTATACTTCACAAAGCAATAACTTATAGAATTCAGAATATAATATTGAGTTTGAGCCTTGAATGGTGCTAACAGTTTTAATGAATTGGTGCTAACAGTTTTAATGAGGTATTGTAACCTGTAACTGTAATAGAATCTATTATAAATGTAACTACCAAACCTGCTACTGATCTAGCTGATTTACAGTCTGATTTACAAAGCTTCTGCTATCTGTTGGACAAATACCGTTACAACATGTACTAAAGTCAACAGCTGTGAAAAACATTTAATAAAACTTCCCATATTACTCTTATTCACATATATGATGCATTAGAACTTAATATGTGTTTAAGGTTAGAACTAACTATAAAGGTTTATCTGCAGTCACCATTTCAAAGACTCTAAAAAAATCCACACTGCCTGTCCAGCTGCTGTCAATCTACAGTTAACATGAGAGAATGTTTTGTGCTAACTATATGATTGATTTGCCTTCATTCCTCACAGATATATCACAGCCTGTTTTTAAAATGTTCTACAGTACATCAGATGCCTTTAATCCGCCATGAGGCCACACCTCTGGTGTGACCAGGACAAACCTGATTTGGGAATAAAAGCTTTCCTACTTTGTTGTTTCAGCCATATACAGTATACTAGTATTGTTTGCATCGCCTTATTATATCCCCACTTGAACAACCATCATTTTGTTTTTTATGCAATTCAATCTTATGAGAAAATCTTGAAAAACTCAGTTGATGGAATTAATGACTTTTTATTTTATTTTATTTTATTTTATTTTATTTTATTTTATTTTATTTTAATTTATTTAATTTAATTTAATTTAATTTAATTTAATTTAATTTAATTTAATTTAATTTAATTTAATTTTATTTTATTTCTGCAGGGAGTAGTGATTTGGAATATTTAGACTACTGTTGCTGAAAACTGGGTCAGGCTAATGATTTAGGCAGTTTATGTTTATTTAAAATTTAAGTTCAGAGGTATCACACTGATTCAAAAAAATGCATTTTGAATTTCAGTAAAGGCCTATTAGGAAAATATCATTCTAGAGACAAAGTGGAAAGGTTTACGGTTGGATGTGACCTAGTAAAAGGAGACATAATTATTGATTTTTTTAACATAAAAAATGTTTTAAGACTACATTACTGGAATTGATTAAGGAATATTATGTGAATCTGTTTGTGTTTTCATGTTATCTGTTACACTTTAAGAAGCTGTTGTGTGTAGGTGTCAACCATTGTGCAGAGTTTCCTCATCTGTCAGCACTGAGCTTCAGCATGTCAACACACCTGGACACCAGTTGAGCTGGGCGAGGACAACCGGTCGGTCTGCATTGAGATGAACACAGCAGGTGGAAAGGTACCGACAGAAAGACACCGGAAGTAATGTGGATTTCCCTTCAAAATAACTACAGTATATAACCATAATAACTATAATTTTAAACAAATGTGAAATGGGTTATTTGAAGTATGGTTCTAAAATAATGGAATTTTCTCCCCTCCAGTTCC
>CAKAOI010051199.1:0-18171 GCA_916701655.1 Sebastiscus albofasciatus
TAAAAAAGTAAAAAAAAGTCTGAAAATTGTCCAAAAAATGTCCGAAAAAAGTCTGAAAAATGTAAAAAAAAAAAAAAAGTAAAAAAAGTCTGAAAATTGTCCAAAAAATGTCTGGAAGAAAGTCTGAAAAAAAAAAGTCTGAAAACTGTCCAAAAATTGTCCGAAAAAAAGTCTGAAAAAAGTAAAAAAAAGTCCAACAATTGTTCAAAAAATGTCTGAAAAAAGTAAAAAAAAGTAAAAAAAAGTCTGAAAACTGTCCAAAAATTGTCCGAAAAAAAGTCTGAAAAAAGTAAAAAAAAGTCCAACAATTGTTCAAAAAATGTCTGAAAAAAGTAAAAAAAAGTAAAAAAAAGTCTGAAAACTGTCCAAAAATTGTCCGAAAAAAAGTCTGAAAAAAGTAAAAAAAAGTCCAACAATTGTTCAAAAAATGTCTGAAAAAAGTAAAAAAAAGTAAAAAAAAGTCTGAAAACTGTCCAAAAATTGTCCGAAAAAAAGTCTGAAAAAAGTAAAAAAAAGTCCAACAATTGTTCAAAAAATGTCTGAAAAAAGTAAAAAAAAGTAAAAAAAAGTCTGAAAACTGTCCAAAAATTGTCCGAAAAAAAGTAAAAAAAAGTAAAAAAAAGTCTGAAAACTGTCCAAAAAATGTCTGAAAAAAGTCTGAAAAAAGTAAAAAAAAGTCTGAAAACTGTCCAAAAAATGTCCGAAAAAAAGTCTGAAAAAAGTAAAAAAAAGTCCGACAATTGTTCAAAAAATGTCCGAAAAAAGTAAAAAAAAGTAAAAAAAAGTCTGAAAACTGTCCAAAAATTGTCCAAAAAAAGTCTGAAAAAAGTAAAAAAAAGTCCAACAATTGTTCAAAAAATGTCTGAAAAAAGTCTGAAAAATGTAAAAAAAAGTCTGAAAACTGTCCAAAAAATGTCCGAAAAAAAGTCCAAAAAATGTTTAAAAAAGTCTGAAAAATGGAAAGAAAATTCTGAAAATTGTCCAAAAAATGTCTGAAAAAAGTAAAAAAAAGTCCGACAACTGTCCAAAAAATGTCCGAAAAAAAGTCTGAAAAAAGTAAAAAAAAGTCCAACAATTGTTCAAAAAATGTCTGAAAAAAGTAAAAAAAAGTAAAAAAAAGTCTGAAAACTGTCCAAAAATTGTCCGAAAAAAAGTCTGAAAAAAGTAAAAAAAAGTCCAACAATTGTTCAAAAAATGTCTGAAAAAAGTCTGAAAAATGGAAAAAAAAAGACAAAAAAAAGTCTGTAAAGTGTCTGAAAGAAAGGCAGAAGAAAAGTCTGATACTGGTATCATAGTAAACTATAAAACCTGATGAATCCATCGCTACCAATCATGTCATGCTAGCTTGTAGTGAAGGAGGCTAAATAACGCTCCAAACTTAAAATTTTGGAGAGGAAAAACTGTCATGTCCATTTTCAAAGTGCTCCCTTGACCTCTGACCTCCAGATATGTGAATGTAAATGGGTTCTATGGGAACCCACGAGTCTCCCCTTTACAGACATGTATGTCACAGATGCTGTGACACAAAATCAAGTAATTTTTGAAAGCAGTATGTGTGTGTGGTGAGGAAGTATGAGCCTGAATACGTTGGACTCATAATGGCAGGCAGTGATGGGTGAGGGGAAGCTGAGTATCTATGTGGCGGTGGCATCACACATGTTTATAGCCCAGTTTGTCATTTATTTGGGAAGGTGGAAATGGTTTAACAATCGGAAGTGTGCCTGGAGTTACAAAAGGTTGAGAAGCCCTGATCTAAATCCCCCTCTGAGTCCTTGATGCTTGAACTTCAGCAGGTTTATCCACTAGACAACAACATGTTTGATCTGCTTAGTTATGCAGAGGATGTGGATGTGTCAGCATATTCCTCCACAGTGAGCGTGAGAGAGAAAGCAGAAGAGAAAAAGGAGAAATGAAAGTGAGTGATCAGAACAGACTAAAACATGAAGAGAAGGAGAAACAAAGTGTTGGTGTGTTTCCAGACTGCAGACGGTTCCGGCCACTCCTCCCGGCCCCTGCGGACCCAGACCGGGTGCTCCGGTTTCAGCCGGAAGAATAAGCAGCCCAGCCGGGGCCTCCCGGGGGCTCACACAGGCACCTCCCCCCCACATTCCTTCTTCTGTTTTCCTTTTCCTGGGCTAACCCCCCTCCCATCCCCGAACACCGCCGGTGAATCCCTCAAAGTCTGTTACAGCCTGCCTATCTAACCCATCTAGAACTCCACTATGATTACTAATGTCTGTCTCTTCAGCTCCGCTTTAACATTACACTTAAAGGAGTTCCACACTTCTCTGTAAACTCTTCCTTTCTCATTTCATTACTGATCACACACACACAGTCACATTAATCAACTTCACAAACAGGTGAATCTTGAACCTTGTGCACCCTGAGCTGTGTGTTATGATCCCGGTATCAGGCCACAGTGAAACAGTTCTTAGAGAGCCGGATTGTTCCCAGTATACGACCAGTCAGTCGATGGTTTTACGACCCCCCCTCACCCCCTCCCCTCACTCTTTGGACCACAAACTCCTGAATTGTCCCGGCTTTTGTCCTGCAAATCAGTGTGTGTGGGGGATGTGAAGCTGTCGGGGGGGAGGAAGCAAACTTGTTCACACTCTTCTAAACCAGAGTTGCCAGGTCTGTTATACAAATACCAATACATTACAGATACTGGTGGCTGTGGGTTGCAGTTTTTTGAGGGGCTTGTGTCTAAAGTGTAGTTGCTTGTTTGGGGTCCCGTCTCTCTCCGACGATTCGAAGGCAGTTTGCTGTAATTGTAAGTGTGATATACGAGCACATCACGCCGATCATGCTCCCACTGAAAAACACAAAGTAAACGCAGCGTTCTCTTCAACGAGGCTCACCGACACTCGATCCACTGTCTTTGCAAATATTAGATTAAATGATCAACTTATTGAAGTTTAGTTGACAAGAAAAAAATACAAAATTACAATCCAATATAAATTCATAGATATATATGAAGCGATCAGGTGGCCGCCTCTCTCTCTTATTGTGGTAGTGAGGTCGCTGGTTTCGGGCTCGTTTCTACCGACCTGGTTGCTTGTTTCTCTCGTGAGATCTGGCAACGCTGACTATTCCTCCGCCCCAGTTTGCAGTTTTTGTACGTCTGATATACGAACACATCATGCAGATGCCGATTTGCAAAAACTAAACAAAATACAAACATTTTATTTAATGTTCAACTTCTTTAAGTTAAAAGCTACAAATGGATGTAAAAATGAAATAAAAAGTTGTCGTCGCTTGTTTTGAGCTTGTTTTGGGGGGAGAGTTGCTTCTTTTGGGCTCGTTTCTATAGTTTCTATAGTTTCTATGGTTTCTACAGACCCGGCTGCTTGTTTTCTCTCGTGAGATCTGGCAACGCTGCCAGCTTGGGATTGTTTTTCTGAAAAGTCGTTTACAAATATCGGTGGTTGCAGGTTGCATGTTTTTTTGGGGGCTTGTTTCTAAAGTCTAGTTGCTTATTTGTGCTCCCATCTCTCCTCTATACCGCTCTAGTTTGTTCTGTTGCAGGATTGGAACACAACCCCGATCCCTCCGCAACAGTTTGACGATTTGCAAAAAATTAAACAAAATGCAAAAATGAAATAAAATATTCTGCTTCTTTAAGTTTAGTTGGCGAGAAAAATGTAAAGTTAAAAGCTAAAAATGGATGCAAAAATGAAATGCATGCAATCCAAAGTGGCCGCCTGTCTCTCTCATATTATGGAAGTGAGGTCGCTTGTTTTGGGCTCGTTTCAGGAGATCTGGCAACGCTGCCAGTTTCCTGTCTCACCCACCCCCCCACTTTCACACTAGTCTTCTTGCACCAAAAGCCCCACCAACACAATAACAACAACATTCTTGTAATACTAAGATATGATCTATTATCCAACCCTTTCATGCAGATAAGACAACAAAACAAGACTCCAAGTTCACTTTAAGTACAAAACAAGGTTTAATAAATACTGAGGTAGTTGTCATTGAATGTGTTACACTTGAACTCATCAACGCATCTTCAGTCAGCGCCGGTCCACACTCACTGAATGTGACATTTGTTGAGCTGTTAAATGTTCATCGAGGTGTTCCTCCTCTGAAAGCAGTCCTTAGTGGTGACGGGCGGATGTATGATACCATGATGATATATGAATACAAACCATATGGGCGGCTGCATCACCTCCAAACGTTTTGTATAATGTTTGTGCCAAAAACAGCCCGGATATACTGCAGATAAAAGATGAACCATTTGTGACATCATAAAGTGTCAAACAACAGGAGTTCAAACATTTAAAACCAGAACACCCTGAAGGTCATATTAGGTCACTTAGTGGCACAAACATTTTGATTTAACAGTACTTTTTTAAATAATGGCCGGTATGTGTGATTTACTTTCTCCGCAGACTCAGATCTTTTTGGAGCCAGTAGCTAGATTATTCTTCTATTTTTCAGTTCAGTGATTCAGAGTGTCCTGTTGTACTGCAGCACAGCCTGGCTCAGCACAGCATGGCTCAGTAGTATCTCTGTACAACTTAACACTAAACTTGAAAAAATCACATCCCCATTTAGGAAGTGATCCGTATCGGTATCGTTCAGTTGTAATAAAAACTTATGGTTATGGTATCCACAAAGTCCAAAGTCACCAGGACTGTGACGCACCACCAGCTGAGCTGCTTCCGGGATTCCGGTAACAACATCCCGACATGTTCAGTCCTGCTCCGGGACTTTTAGGACGTCCCCCTGGGTCTTCATCCTGTTGGAGAGGCCCCTCCTCCCAGACCCTGTAGGAGCGTCCCTGCTGGCCGTGTCCAAGAGTTCATCACCTTTAAGGTTTTACGCAGAGTTCATCACCTTTAAGGTTTTACGCACGGTCTCTGTTTTACGCACGGTCTCTGGTCTCTGTTTTACGCACGGTGTCAACAGGCTGCCACGGCTCTCTGCAGAGGGATGGGGGTCTGGGTCGGTCCTCCCAGCTCACTGCTGCACAAAACATAGTCCAGCAGGACCGAGGCTACAAGGAGCTGCTGCTGCTGCTGCTGCTGAGGACAGTCCAGTTTGGCTTTCTTGCAGGGCAGGAAGTCCGGCTCCGGCTCCACGGCCGCTTTACCTCGTCTCTTCCTCGAGGGCTGCACCGGGACCAGGTTCTCCTTGTCCTCCAAGTTCTGTCCTCTGGAGAGCTCTGCGTCCTGTCCTCTGGAGAGCTCTGCGTCCTGTCCTCTGCAGAGCTCCGGTGCGCCCTGGAGGAGCTCCTCGGTATCCTCCTGTAGTCCACATCCTGCTGCTGCTGCGACCCTCTCCTCCTCCCTCTGGGCCTCTTGTTGGGCCTCCAGCTGGGCCTCGTGGTACCGGTCCCGGGCGGACTTCATGACCAGGGTCAGGAGGAGACTCCGGTGGAGACGGAGACCCCCTCTCTGGGTCCGCGAGCTGTACAGTTTCCCCAAAGCCACGACCATGATCCTCTTGGCTTCTGCAGTGACCTCCATGATGTCACAGCTGCTGCTGGGTCCGGGTCTCACTGGATTCGGGTTTCACAGGGTCCGGGTTTCACTGGGTCCGGGTTTCACTGGGTCCGGGTCTCACTGGGTCCGGGTTTCTCCTCTTCGGCTCTTTACGCACAGACACAATGCAGGATGGCTGCGCGAGACCGGTATTTATCACCTCGTTGACGTCACTCACTCAGCGTCATATGACGCCTCAGACCGGTTCACACAAACAGCCCAGACTGCTCCATGTGTCCACCATGAGGTTCATATGAATATCATCAACATTTAACTGTTAGAAAGGAAAAGAGTCGTGATATTATGAGAATAAAGTCATAATATTATGAGAATAAAGTCGTAATATTATGAGAATAAAGTCGTAATATTATGAGAATAAAGTCAGACATTTATGAGAATAAAGTCATAATATTATGAGAATAAAGTCATAATATTATGAGAATAAAGTCGTAATATTATGAGAATAAAGTCATAAGTTTACGATGAAAAAAAGTGATAAATTATGAGAATAAAGTCATAATATTATGAGAATAAAGTCGTAATATTAAGAAAAAAAAGTCGTAATACTATGAGAATAAAGTCAGAAGTTTATGAGAAAAAAAGTTGTAGTATTATGAGAATAAAGTTTTTAAACATTCTAAAAGTCGACTTTGCAAATGTTTTATGGGGAAGGAGGGAAAGCATTTAACACGTTTGTTAGACCTCACAGATTCACACATTGCATTTGGGTGAGTAACACTGAATGTAGACATCACCACACCATGAGTCACACCTACAACACAACACAACACGTCCTCACCGTCAACAAGCAACGATGTGGAAGAAAGAAGAAAGGAGGCGAAGCAGCGGTGTGCATTCTCTCTGGATTTTATTCTTTAGGAAGAGTTCTGTTTGGAATTACAAAATGCACTGGTAGAAATAGTGGTGAGACAGCTTGAGAGTGCGACAGATAAAGAGTGTGAGAGAGACAGAGTTATAGAGAGAGAGAAAGAGAGAGAGAGAGAGAGAAACAAAAGAGGGAGTGAGTGAGAGGTCAAAGGTTACACAGCCAGTTTTAATGAGGACATCATCAGATCCGGCTCTGCTCCCGACCCCCCCCACCAGAAAGGAGAAGGGAGAATACACCGTCGTCTGAACTGTACTTTCTTTTCTTGGTTTCTATCTTTTTTAAAAACAGTTCTTTTTTTATTGGTGGTGTCCTGAACATGGTCGTGTTGTGCCTCAACCCCCATGAAACAGAAGAAAAACAAACTCTCACCAAAAGTCTCTTTTGTGTTTTTTTATTCTTTAGACATTTTTTTTTTGGAGATTTTTTAACCTTTTTTGTTCTCAAAAATAGAAGGAAAAAAAAGGAAACGTTGCTTTTTAAAAACATCTATCTATTTATATATCTTTTCGTTTTTTTTAATTCTTATTTTAATTCCTCTGAATTCATTAATCTGCTTTTTCTTTTTATGTCCTGAAGATGACTGTTAACCCACGGTGTGGCATGCACATAGCACATGCATTTCTGGAACTAGATATTTTTTCCTTTTTTTGTTTTTAAATCTTTTGTACTTAAAAAAAAAAAAAAAAAAAACTTTTTTTTTTCTCAGTAGCGGCTTTACATTGCTTTTTGAAGACTTTGTGTGGTTAATCAGCGTGTTAGTGGATTTCACTGCAGCATAGACACAAAGATGGACGGGTGGATGTTTTGGGGGGCTTTGCATGTTTCATTCAGGGGGGTCTTCAGAGGCCCCGTTCACACCTGGTACTAACATGATCGGATCACAAGTGGACGGCTCTACGTACAGGTGTGAGGACGCACTTGAGGACGCATTGAGATCGGATCTCTCAGACCACATTCAGAGGTGGTCTGGGCCGCATTAAGGAGCGCCTGCTCATCTGACGTCCCGCTGGGATCCGCCGGGTCTCTGAGCTCCTCATGTGAACAGACGGACGCCTCGCATCGTGGAAACGCCCGCTGTGCTCTACTGTCGCTGTGCTCGACTGTACTCTGTCTGTATTTTATTAAAATATATCTTATCTATAAGCTACATATCTGCAGACTATCAGACTAGACATGTGAAGTGCATTATTATCATACGCTCAGAGATTTGAATACAATGTTAATAAGGCTGTTTTCACACTTGATCCTCCAAACAAACTCAGAGTAGAATAGTCAGTATTTTATGTGTATATGTGTGAACACGAGAACACGAGAACTCAGGGCCTTTTCACACCTGTAGTTGGTTTGCTCTGGTCTGAATCAGGGACCAAATTGTTACCATATTGCTTCGAGTTCGGTTTGTGTTCAAACGGCAGCATTTACAAGCGGACCAAAAGTTTTGGTGTGCAAAGAAACTGCTCTCTGATTTCTCACAAAACTCCCGGAAGTAAACAAAGAAGAGCAGACTTCCAGAACGCAACAATGGAGGGACAACTACGGCTAGATCTTGGCTGCAACTGGAAAACAACGTATTGATGTACTGCAGTCACCGAAGGAGCATATCAAGACGTATGGAGGACGGAGGAGGAGGCGTGCATCAACCCTCCTAAACTGGGACGTGCTCATCGGACGAAAATATTTCCAAAGATCCATCAGGTATGCCCGAGGTCGTCAACACAGCCTGACGTCACACCGGTTTAGTACTGATGTTATTAGCGAGGGCGAGTGTAGGCTCTACTGTAGTAATGTCGTCGGGTGTCTGGTGTTGACGTGCACAGCGCAGCTACCGGAGCTGGTTTAATCCAAAAAGGTAAAGCAATGCTTTCTCCAGTTGGGCTGGATTGATGTTAGATCATGTTCTCACCACAAACGAAGCGTACCGAACCGTACCGCAGTTTGGAAGCGAACCGACACCACCTCTTCAAGGAGGTCTCGGTTCGCTTGCCGTGTTCACACCTGCCCAAACGAACCGCACCTTAGAAACGCTCCAGGGTTCCATTCAACCCAACTAAACACAGCAGGTGTGAAGACGCCCTCAGACCCTCTGAAAAGAACCGAACTCAGACCTCCTCAGATTCCACGTTGCGGTTCCCTTAACCTGTGCATTGTGAACACAAAGCGCTCCAGGTTCGCTTTGCCTTTTGCTATTGAGTTTGCCGTAGACGGATCACACGCGCTCGCAAACTGTGATACTCGGAAAAAACAACTCGGAACCGCGGCCGCTAGTGGAGGAGAGGTAGTTTGGACCGAAGAAGGAACTTCTGCACTTCTCCAGATGTGGAACGAAGAACACATCAAACTGTCTACAACGCACAGAAACGCTGAGGTTCTCCTCCAATTTTCAGCTCATATGACAGCGAGGGGCTTCATCAGAACCGCACTGCAGCGCCACGTCAAAGTAAAAAAAAAAACTACGTCAAAAGGACTTTAACAGAGCTATTCTCAACCACTGGGCCGGGGCCCGCTGGTGGGCCTCAGAGAGCCAGCCCTAACAATGTCATTGAAGGGGAAAAGCATTGAGCAGCAGAGTGATGAAGGGAGGAGCTATAGTGTGAACAGAGAGAGGACTGAAGTGGACCACAAACAGAACGGAGCCCTCTTTTCTGTTGGTCCACTTTAAGAGGACTGAGTTTGGTTCATTTAAAAAGGACTAGATGTGAAAACACCCTAAAACAAACCCGAATATGTCGGATATTACTCCAGATATTCCTGTAATATGACGCCACAACGTCTGCTGTATCAGCCGCGTGTTTACTACGTGTGTTGATTTGCATAATAGAGCGGAGAAGTGATCACATGTGGAGACGCTCTCTAATGCCGGGTGTGAACAGACGTACTTCAAGCTGTCCACTTGTGTTCGGATCACTCAGGATGTTAATACCAGGTGTGAACAGGGCCTGGCATCACACACACACACACACACACACACACACACACACAGTCGAAGTTTGTTCCGATGACTTGACTAAAACATCTTCAAAATTATTTCTGGAGACAAAGAAAAGAAAAAAAGAACACACTCACGTACACACACACACGCAAAAACCCCACTTCCACACACACACCACAACCAGGAGCTACATACTTTATAGTGTGCTTTCTGATTTCTACGTGTTACTGATGTGTGAAAAAATACTTGTCTGTGACATTCCACTGAGGCTGGAAAGACACTAATAGGCAGTTTTTTTTCTTTTCTATTTTTTGTAGTTGTCGGTGCATTCTCTGGTCAACGTGTGATAGGCCTCCAGGTTCAACAAACACGTAGGGCAGATACATAAACACATCAAATCATAAGAATCATGTCGGGGCTGACAGTGGTGTGCGTTAGTGACAAGTGTTACGTTCGAGGCACACAGAGAAAAACACGCAGAAGGAAATAAAAAGGAGTGATAAACACACACACACACACACACACACACACACACACACACACAGAACATCTTTTCTCCAACCCCGTCTGGACTGTGTGATTCAGTCTACGAGAGAGAGAGAAGGAGCTAAACTGGTGCTGTAGAACAACTCTGAAGTAAAAAGGAGAGGTACAAAAACTAAAGAGAGGGGGGACACTGTTTGTCCTACAGCGCCACCGGAAGGTCACAAGCGGTGGTGGAACTCTGCTTCAGCGTCTGCAGGAGAGGCGACGACGACCTGCTGATGTGTTCGACTGATATTTAATCAAATTCACCCGCTGACAAGAGAGACGAGAGAGAGTGCTTTAGGTAATCTCTGACTCAGGTGTCGCCCTCCTGCAGACTCAAGCTTTGTTTATACTCGGGCGAGACACCGTGGTGGTGGTGTGGGCCTACGAGCATGCACAGCGCGGCGTTCGTCGCAGTACGCTCCCAAACGCCAGGAAGGCGTGGAAACATAATATTCTGTGGATAAGCAAGAAGTCAACGAGTGGTACCGGAAATTAAAGTAAACACCGGCGTACGTACCGCCAAACATTACATCTGTGTTCTGTAATTATTACTGTCGCCGACCTCCGGGGCTAAATGACTTCCTGTCTCTGGGGGCTTCTGTCATGTGACTGTCCCTGTGGTTTCTCAATGAACAGTTGTAGATGTCTGTACAGGTGAAACTGCGTGGTCAATCTTCCCTCGAAGGCGTCCATGTTGAAATGAAAAGCGCAGCACGCGCAGTGTGTTTTTCCAGAGGTGCACGATGGGGATGTGACGGTGAGTAACAACGCCGGTGTTACCGGTTACTCCGGACATTTCACAGGAAAAGATGACGATCAATATGTGTAGCGCGCTGACTTTGATCTTTGCTCCGCCACGCGCACACCGGCTGTGACCACTCTGTCCTCATCGCGGCGATTACCTCATTAACGTTACGGTTCCCTCATAGCGTTGGGTTTAAATCTGAAATATTTCTAAAGAAGAAGCACGTTTGCTTTTCGCTTTGACACCAAATCCTCCGCCATCTCTCAGTCTGTCACCTCTCTCTCGTCCCATGTGTGAAATCTGACACCTGCTACTCTGAGCTGAGACTCCGTCGTCCGACTATGTGTCGATGACACGCCGCTGATACGCCAAATGAAAAAAAAAAGCAAGACGCCAGCGGGCGGCGGTGGCTACGTAATGTAATGTGTGTGTGCCTGACCACCGTGTAACACCGACTACCGCGACAAGCCTAGCGCAAGACAAACCACCGCGACAGCTCGAGGAGCCTTCGCGCACCTCGCGCCGGCTTCACCACGGCGAGCATAAACCAAGCTTCCTTCTCCCACAATGCAACTGTGGCGGTCAGAGTTCCACCTCAGGGTTGGAAAAATGATTAGCTGAGCTTCAAATATAAACCATAAACACACAGAACAGAATATACAGACCAAACATGGAGAATCTGTCTCGTCGTTACCACGATCATCATCATCATCATCATCATCATCATCATCATTTTAGAAGTTATTATATTAAATCTGTTTATCCATCGTTACGGCCGATAACAAAGAAAACAAAAGATGAAGAGTTTCTCTCCTTTCTTCCGCCTTTTCTATTGGTCTCTTTCTCTCCGTTTAAAACCCTGGAAGACTTTGAGATGTTACTGACTCGTTCAACCGATACGGACGCCGACCGCGTCTTGTCATCCACGTTACCCTGCTTCCCGTTTTATCACCGCTGTTACAAAAAAAGTTACTTCCACAAAATGTGCAATTCCAGCTGTGTCAGTGGCAGGCATCTGGCACAGGACATACAGACAAGCAAGCAAAAAAGTAATTTGTTCCTTCGTGATTATACATACAGTCACTGTCCGACCTCCCTACCGCCTCCGAGTGAAGGCACAGAGAGAGGAATGTCATACAGAGGAGAGAGAGAGAAACAGAAAGGCCAAAAGAGAGAAACCCTGCAGACCACAACAGAAAGGACCAAGTAAAATGTCCCCCCCCCCCACATACAGTAGATTCTCATTGTTGCTATTATTATTATTATTATTATCATTATTATTTTTTGTATCATTCATGCAGGATTCCACAGGGTGTACAACTCCGCAAGTCTAGAAAACGAAGCTGTGTGGGGTGCAACAGAAGATTCAAGCTTCAATGTTTTGAAGAAGTAGAAGAGAAGGAGGAAGAAGAAGCAGGAATAGAAGAAGAAATACTGCAGAAAACAGTTACTGGTTGTTTTTTTTCTGAAACCCATCTCCACGTTTTTTTTTTGTTTTTCTCCTCTCGTATCGGTGACGGGGTTGAGGTCGGTTGATTGTTTCTGGGAGGAGGAGGAGGCGGAGGATGAGGAGGAGGAAGGTGCGGTAAAACATCCCAAACACACCCGTCCTGTCCTCTAGATTTTGACCGAGGGACTCTCGCCCCCCCCCTCCAACTCTCCCACCCACGTAGCCTCCTCACCTCATACAGGTGGAGGGCTCATTGTCAACTTTTGTTCTTTAATTTAAAAACACAGATGATAAAACTCATCAATATTCAACTTTGTGGCTGGGAGGGTTGGATTGGATTCTTTTTTTTTTGCAGCTAACTGAACTGAAGTCAGCTTCGAGAAGCAAAAAAAAAACAAAACAGTGGTCGTTCTTTTGTCTCTGACTGTCTTTTGTCGAGTCGCAACTCTTTGACATCTTGTAAGTGGCTGTAGCTCGTGGCCAGAGGCGTAGTTTAAGACACACAAAGACGAGTGTCCGTCGTCGCCCCCTGCTGTTTGAGGTTGGTCTTATTTGGCATCAAGATATGAATGCAACAACAATGCAAGCAGAAACATGGAGGTGGTTTCTCCCCCCTCTTTACACCACTTGTGTCTCCAGATGCTTCCTCGGCATTCTTGTTCCACCCCGTCATCCTGACACCTCCGTCCAGCCCGCCGTCGCCGGGGACGAGCCGAGCAGGTGGAGGAGAGGAAATAAATTGAACAGGCAAGAAAGCAAAGAACGGTGTTTTCCCCTTGGCAGTCGGAGCTCCGGCTCAGAGCTTCCCGTCCTCGTCTCTCGGTCCCGTCTCTCGGTCCCGTCTCCGGTCCCTCCTTACGCCCCCTCCCCCCATCCCCAGAGGCTAGCACCAGTCGTCGTCCTCCGTCTCGCTATAGGGTTCGTGCAGGCCCTTGCGGGGACCTCTAGGATGCCCGGCTGGAGGGGGGACCTTATGAGGCCCAGTGTGGGGGGGTCCGTGGAGGTGTGTGGAAGGCGATGAAGAGCGGTAGCCGTTGGGCAGGCGGCGCTGAGCGGCAGGCTGCATCTGGCCCTGTACGGGCCCGGTCAGGGTGGTGGTGGGAGGGGGCGCGTGGCCGGCAGTCCTGGGTGAGGTGCGACTGGGCGGCGGATGAGGGTGGGGGTTGTTTACAGGGTGGGGCTGCGGTGGAGGGAGGGGGTGGGGGTGGGGGTTGCCACCTTGCATGGGGTTCTGCTCATAGGCAGGCGGTTCATGGTGGGGCTCGTAGTCCTGGTAGTCCTGGTTGTAGAAGCAGCCGTCCCCTTCCACGGAGCCGCCGCCGCCTCCACCTGTGTCTCCCCAGCGAGGCGGGGGATGGTGGCCCTGGCGGGCCGTGCCGTGGTGGGCCGGCGGGAGGCCAGCGGGCGGAGGGCCCTGGCCCTGGGGGGGCTCGGGAGAAAAGCGCCGGGGGGCCGGGGCCGGGGGTCGGCCCTGCGGCCCCCCGGGCGGCGTGGGCATGGCCTTACGGACCACGGGGGAGTAGGTAACGTGGGGCCGGGGCGTCGCGGGGGTCTGAGGCAACTGTCGACGGCCTCGACGTGGCGTACTGGTCCCCGAGGTCGAGGGGACGGGACTTCCGCTGACCGAACTACTGCCCTACACAAAAAGTGAAATAAAGCAAATAAAAAGAACGAACCACAAATTCAACGACAAGAACGTGTAGAATAAAGAAGGATGGGAAAGATAGAGCGTAAAACAAATAGAGAGAAAGAATGCAAGATAGAGAAAAGCAAGAACGAGAATAAAAGCACCGGTGGTAATGTGCGTGGAGCGGAGGAGGGAGAGAGAGAGAGCGAGAGAGAGAGAGAGAGAGGCAGAAATGAAAAGGCATCAAAGAAGCAGCAGAGCGGAGGAGATGTGGACGGCAGCGTACAGAGAGAAGCAACACGTCACGCAGAGGAGAGAAAACAAAAGACGACAGGAGAAAAGAAGGGTAAAGGGTTGATTTCTGGAGCAACAAATGTGGAACAGGGTCAAATATGGTGACTGAACATACAGTAAAATGTGTTTGGTTTTAAATTATCCGTTACTGTGACGTGTGTCCAAAAAAAGTTTTTATAACATGAAGGCAAAAACTCAAATGGGAGGAAACAATATGTCTTCCTTTGCTCGACACGTTAGAACAGAAAATACAGAAGGGCTGAATGATCAGCAAAGGGAGAGCATAGATACGGTTTGTTTCCTGTTATGTGTTTGGAAAAGGATGCCATAAAGGAGGGGGGGGGGACATGGGAGAACAGTCTGTTAACATTCAGGCAGGTAGGGACAGTCGGGAACACAAATATACATGTTTATGCATATTTGTTTGGTTGTTGGAACAGAGAGTTGAGAACAGTGACTTCATTTAACAAACATTTACTTGTATTCACATGATGAACATCATACTATCTACCTCACGCTATACTACAACCTCATACTATACTAGTAGTACAACCTCATACTATACTAGTAGTACAACCTCACACTATACTAGTAGTACAACCTCATACTATACCAGTAGAACAACCTCACACTATACTAGTAGAACAACCTCACACTATACTAGTAGTATAACCTCATACTATACTAGTAGTACAATCATGAGCTGTTAGAATAAACAGTTTAAACCTGCAGCATCTTATAAAGTAAACTTGTTCGATAATATTGTAATAGTGGTACGAGTCTTTTAGTCCAGTGCTTTAAGAGCTGGGTTAAAGGCTAAAGCCTGGTCTAGCATACTGCTAAATACATCGAGGACCGCAGTATGTACTGTATACTGCGTACTGCGTTGGTCAGTAGTATGTAGTAGGCGGTTTCGAGGACAGCCTCAGTGTGTCTTTATCACCAGAAAAGACCGTCAGCGTATTATTGGCTGATTGAACCACCGTCAAACTAGAGGCCGATGTTTAATGTTGCAGCATCGACACTGAAATGTGGTCATACCAGAGCTTTTTCTACGACAAAGCAACACAAGGTGTGCTGCTCCTTGGACACCACGTGCACACAAAGTACCCAGAAGCCCACCTGTCTGTGCGTCAGGCACTCACGACCCTCGCTGGGCGACCGTGACCAGCGCCGGTCCCGGTCCCTCTCCCTCTCTCGGTCGTGCTCTCGATCGTGCTCCCGGTCGTGCTCTCTGTCGCGGGAGTGCCTGTGGCCGTACTCCGTGCCCCCTCCTCCTCCTCCTACTCCTCCTCGCTCTGCGACGTAGCGCTCCTTGTCCACGGAGCCGCCGCCGCCTCCGCCGTGGTGGTGGTGGTGATGGTGGTGGTGCTTACGGTCTTTGGACCGGCCGCGATCTCTGTCGCGATCCTTGTCTTTGGACGTGAGGTCGCCCGACTGGGTGGTGGTGCTCAGGTCTGTGCCCAGGCCTGAAGGAGTTATTATTAGTGTGTGGTGAAGAAGAAGACTGTAACACGACATCACACTGTGCAACTGCGTTAACCCCCTGAGACCCCATCGACCTTACTGTCTTTCAGAGGCTCTAGTAGGTTCACTGTTAGGGTTAGAGGGAAGCTACAGATATCAGATGAAACTAGAAAACCTACAGAACCCATTGGTACCAACCAGGTCATGCTACCATGTCAGGAAGGAAGAAACGATCCAAAGTTGGGCTAAATTTCTGCGAAGGAAAGCTGGCAGGGCCATTATCAAAGGGGTCCCTTGACCTCTGACCTCAAGATATGTGAATAAAAACGGGTTCTATGGGAGTCTCCCCTTTACAGACATGCCCACTTTATGATAATCACAGTGACTGGATTCATGTGTGATGATGTTAGTCCCCATAGGAGACATTTCATTGACCTCACTGTATAAAATGACCTGTGGTGACCTTTAGGATAATCACAGCCTCATGAAACTTTACAGACACAAACTAGAGACCTAGAGCATTCAGAGGATGGATGGATCAAACTAGAGACCTAGAGCATTCAGAGGATGGATGGATCAAACTAGAGACCAAGAGCATTCAGAGGATGGATGGATCAAACTAGAGACCTAGAGCATTCAGAGGATGGATAGATCAAACTAGAGACCTCGAGCATTCAGAGGATGGATGGATCAAACTAGAGACCTAGAGCATTCAGAGGATGGATGGATCAAACTAGAGACCTAGAGCATTCAGAGGATGAATGGCTTTCTTAGCTAGATTGACAATAAGGGGGTTTCTGAGCAGATTACACAACATCAGTGTTCAAAAGTTTTTGATTCCAAATCACAGCATGTCTTTTTCTATGGTGTTCCTCAAGGTCTTGGTGTCTTAATGTGGTATTTAGGATTATTGATCATTTTTATCAATTCTCAGGTTGGAGAGAGTCACCGTGATGATGGATTTAGTGTATATGTAGAGGTGGACATCATCAGCGTAGAAGTTGAAGTGGGGGTCAAAACATCATATACTTCTATCATAATGTTCTAAACCCTTATATACTTTTACAATTCATTTTAAATAATTAATCTCCAGGTTCTCAGCTTTCAGATAATGTCCACCACTTCTATGTGACATCTACAGTTGACCTGCTATCTCCCCTAAATACCCCTTAAACTCCCCTAACAAAGACGGGTCTATTGTGGGTCTCAGAGGGTTAATACAGCATCAGTCAAACATCATCACGTTACTGTTTGTGGTTGTTTATGTGTCTCTTTCCCACCTGTGTCAGCCTCCGTGTAGCGACAGAGGGACCTCTCGGACGCCCGGTGACTCCGGTCTTTTCGCCGGTGTCCGTGTCTGGAAGTCCTCCCCTCCTCGGGTACTCGCTCCATGTTGTAGTCGTCCGCCCCTCCTTTCTCTCGGTGGCCCCGCCCGGACCTGCTGTGGCCCAGCGACGAGGCCGAGCGCTTCATGGGACTGCTGTCGTTGATGGTCTGAGAGATAGAGAGAGAGAGAGAGAGAGAGAGGCCACCGAGGAAAGGAGGGAGAGAGAGAGAGGGAGAGGTGTTTCCTTTGATTGTCTGCGAGCTATGTGGTTAAGAGACACTGTGCATGTTGTGTATATGTATGTGTGTGAATGGCGTCTGTTTCTTGAACTCTATGGAAGCCCACCCGCCTTCCTCCCACTCCTCCTCCCAAATCACACTCCCACATTAGTAAGATTTGTTCCAATCATGCTACTTCAACACTGCATACAGATTATAGGGCAGGGGTCGGCAAATAGCGGCCCATGAGCCAAATTGAGTCCGTCACAATTGCACCACATTGACTCCTGGATCGTACGTCAACGTGGGCGCCATATTGGACCAGGCAAGACCGGCCCGTAACCCTCTACTAATGAACGGAAGAGCTGCCATTTCTCTGGATAAAAAGCACTATAACGTCTACATTTCTCAACCGATTTCAGCAAGTCGTTTTATATTCAAACGTTTATGATCTACGAGAAGTAACGTTAAGTTAAAGGGACTGTTTGTAACTTTCAGAATGTCTTGTTAACAGCGACATCTGTGGCCGTGAAATCAATGAAAGTCAGCGCCGGGCTCGCGCTTGCTCGCGCTTGCTCGCGCTTGCTCGCGCTTGCTCGCGCTTGCTCGTGCTTGCTTGCTCTAAATATACCTGTACGAGCATCGCTCAAAACAGTGAGGCGACACACGTCAGCTAAAAGCACAATATCACTCTATATTTCAGATGGTGAATAACTGCTTCCTGTTCATGGATCAGCGGTTTGTCCTTTGATATGGAGGATTCAATCAATCATTAGGTCATTATTAAAAGCTACTGCTATCATATCACATTTTCCTTTAAGCATTTTTCACATTATCAACTGTTCAAGTTAACGTTACGTCTTTACAGAACGTTTATAGCATCAGATAAGAGCTAGCTAACGTTCCTTATTGTCAGCTAATCGATATAATCTAATATTAGCTTATTGATGTTCATATATTCTAACATGATATTGTGTTAAAACATGAATTGTATGATACATATTAAAAACCATGTATGTGTAATATTGTAAACAATAAAACTGATGGGTAGTCTTGGTTATTAATGACGCTATTAGATTATTTAGTTTTTTATAATTGCTGTATTACCACCATCATAACTAATATTATTATACTTATATTTATTGTTACCATTATTTATTTATGAACTACTATTTGCCTGTTATTGTGATTGCTTTTATTAGTAA
>CAKAOI010051200.1:0-104270 GCA_916701655.1 Sebastiscus albofasciatus
CTCTTTCTCTCTCTCTCTCTCTCTCTCTCTCTGTCACACACAGACAGACACAGCTGTGCGGTGCTATAGTCAAACCCATAGAAACCCCCCTGTGGTGCCTGTTACTGATGCATCCTCCTCTATCTAGAAGGATAACCGCAAACTCTCATGAGCACACTACAGCCATCCAGAATAAATGCCACCCACGTCCAGAGGTACAACAGATGAATGGGAGCTCTTTTGTTCTGCTTTCGATGGTTTCTATTTTATTTTTTTTTGCAAGCAAGTGCCAGTTTGTGATATTTCATTTTTCTTTTAATCTCTGTCGTTAGAGTCCAAGCATTCTTTAACGGCATGAATGTTATGCTGTCTCCACTTCTCTCTAAGTTTCTCAATTCGTACAGTATGTGATCTACGAAATCAAGAACCAGTATGAAGAGCGACAAATGCTGCATTCGGGAGGAGCTCAGGGTGGATGGGTGGGTCTTAAAACCTGTTTTGCTGTTCGTAACTCGTGTGAAACCAGAAGTCACGTAACTTCCGAAACAGGACCTTTTCCTAAACCTAACCACATAGTTTTTGTCATGTAAGATATATATATATATACGTTACGCCACTTCCAGAGTTATTTAACCCAAACCACAATCTTTTCCTAAACCTAACTAAGTCATGTTTGTCTTGTATCTTCCATACTTAAGTTACGTCAGTTTCGAAGTTATTTGAACTTGAACTACGATCTTTTCCTAAACCTAACTAAAGTAACAAAAACTAAAGTAGTTTTTGTCACGTTAACTTCTGTACTTATCTTGCGCCACTTCCGTTGTTATTTTAACCCAAACCACGATCTTTTCCTAAACCTAACTAAGTATTTTTGTTGCCTAAACCTAACCAAGTTGTTTCCTGTGAAGACAGAAGTTTATTTTGAAAAGATTCTATGCATGTAACGAGTGGAAATTGTAAGAAAACGCATGAAAAATTAGGTATAACTTTTCATAAGATATCATACAAACCACTGTATGATAATATGTTGCTCTGAATGAGGGCAGGGGTTAATTCAATTGTTCTTTAGATTTTGTTCGGTCTATAAACTGATAGAATATAGTGTAAAAACACCCATCACAAGTTCCCAGAACCTATGATGATGTCTTGAAATAGCTAGTTTTGTCTGACTATCAATTTACAATTGTATAAATCTGTAAAATCACGCAACGTACAGTATGTGTCCGGCATTTCTTTCATTTCTTGCTTCATGAGCTTGGCAGATATCAGTGGACCATCACCTGAGCAGGACTGTCAGCAGTTCACACTTCCACAGCAGAGATTAGATGACAGCATGTGTGAAAGTTGGACACAGGTCCGTCTCTGTGGTCCTCCTCTTTTCATCGCCTCTGCCTGGGGAGACCTACATCTAAAACTTTTACTACTCCACACTGAAGAAATACCGGAAGGTGATGGATGAATGGATGTGTAAACAGACGAAACCTGAGGAAGACTTATTTCTGGATCGATATGGGCCAACGTATATCCAGTAATCTGAGAGCTGCGAAGTCTTGTGGAACCGAGCCTGGGTGTGTGTCTATTTTTAGCTGAAGTATAGGCCTCGGAGGTGGTAGAGAGTAATGTGTGTGTGTGTGTGTTGCCTTCCTCTAGATAAGTGACACACCGAGGGAAGTGGGTCAGCACAGATTTTATTTGAAGGGTGCATCTCATTCAGCCACAGCCAGCAAACTTCCTCTAGAATTTAATAGAGGTGCTCAAAGAAAGGGATAAAACAAAGTGCATTAAAAAGTACCCTCTTTTCTGAGTCTCATTAAGCAAATGCTATATACTGGAACTCTGTTTGCATTTGAACATTGGTTCCATCATCTGGTTGTGCCAGGTCTCTCTCTAACTACCTCTCCCTCTTCCCCTATTTCTGTTTCCCTCCCCCTCACTCACTCCGGCTCGGGTCTTCCTTCCCTGTGAAGCCTGCATCTAGCTAACAGCGGTGACACTGTGTCTAAGCTATCTCTCCCTGGCAGACCTCGCCACTGTGGAATCACTTTGTCTGGCCAAGCCCCGTGTCATCTGCATGTCCTGAGAACCAGAGAGAAAGAGGCAGATAGAGAGAGGAAGATAGAAAAAAAAAACAAGGAAAGCCGAGGAGACATAAAAGAGACAGGAACAGAGGGTTGTTTAAGGAAAAGGAGGGGAAGATGAAGAGTAGATAGTTCAGTAAACATCTTTTTGACCTTTAGTTTTTGGTTCAGACTTCCATTCACCTCCAGGTGATGGTGGAAATCTCAAAAAGCAATCAAATAAAACCAAATTATTTCCATGGATAGATACTAGGGGTGTAACTATTCGTTTTTACAACGATACAATATGTATAATTTTCCATGGTTCAGATACAATTCGAGGACGGTGTTTGGCTCATCTAGAGCAATACGATACAATTCAATGACTTGAAATCAATATAGTAAAAAAAAAGTTTTGCCAGAAATTCAATCAGTTTGACTGTGAAATAAATAACTAGAACTGAACAGTGCAGGTCAGGATTCCTCAAAGATTTTCTCATAAGGGAATCAGGGATAAATAAATGATGGATATAAACAAGTAAACACAACGATTAATGCACATACACCTTTCGTTTGAAAATAAAAAAAACTGCAATTTCAGGACCCACTTATTCATTTCTCAAGATACAAGGCAGTGCGATATTTAACAAAAAATAAAATAAACCAACTACTACTCGAGTTAAACGAACAGTGGTTTAACCTGCTGCTACTGTCCTTATTTTCAATATAAACTGTAGAGCAGTAATACAGTGATCGACCGCTTATAGAGATCAAAAAGCTTGGGCTGTTTAAATAATTCACTTATAGTAATTAAGTAGTCCGTTTACAGTGTCCATTTGGGGTCTTTTCATACCTTAAAACATACAGAAACACATTTTAAAACTATGTTCGACTAACGTTAGTTGAATATCTGTTTTGTTTTTTACTATACCTCCGTGATAATTCGCCTCGCGGACTGTCTGCTTTCCGGCTGGATACGTGATGCTGCGTGAACGTTGATGCCATAATGGGATGATCTGACCTACATTGCCGTTCTTTACAACACACAATTGTGTCGTGAAATATAAAACAAAAGGTAAGTAAAGCTAGTGTTAGCTGGTAATGCTAAGGATACAACTGGCCTATAACTTCTCCCATTTACGGAAGCCAATATTTAAGGTCGTGTCTAGAAGGTAACCCAGAAACTGCGAAAACTCTCGCGAGACTCGCTGCCCGATGACCTGACCTAACCCTAACCATTCGAGGTCAATGTCTAACCTTAACTATCTCACAAGAGTTTATCACAATTTACATGTTACCTTCCAGACACGATCATTTTTTACTGGGACTTGCAACCATACAGCGTTGTTGAAAATACCAAATTCAGAAGGACGACAGTGACCCAGGAACTAAAGTAAACGACACCTTTACCCTTATTAGCGACTGTTAGCAAAAGTTAGCCAGTGTATCAGTGTCCATGTTTACTACTTTCGGTGCGGCAGAAAACATAATTTTCTGGCGAATTTTCTCATTCTGATGGAATAAACATTGAGAGAATTGTTTTTTTTTGTAGTCACATTTCTATTATTGAAACACTTAAATGTGTATTTTTTGTATCAGATATGGGACTGTGTGTGTCTAGAGGGAGAGGCTCTTATCAACTTCAGGTTGATCAATCTGAACATGCCAGGTAGTAAACTTGCTCCAAGAATCAAATCACATCAACAAGGAACGCTAGCACGGGAAATTAAATTTGCTGTTGACGGCCAGGGACCACACAAATAAATTTAAGATGCAGCCAATTTCCACGGGCGCAGAAGTAAACACGAGCAAGCATCTTTTCTTTGACATTTTAGTTTTTGGTTTGAGTAGCATTCGCTGCTCTGGATACTGGAGTTTTAGCAGCAACACTGAATTAGTTCATTTTTTTTCCGTCATCGGGCCGCCATCTCTGTGCAGACAAAAGGGGGGCAGCTTACGGTTCTGTGTTCAGAACAGCCAGTCTCTTTTAACCCTAGCCTCAGCCGGCCCCGTGTGGTTCCATTGTGGGCCTCCGTCATGGCAATCTCTTTCTGGTTCCCACTGTGGACTGAAATCAGAGCTCTCAAAGCCAGACTTTAGCTCTGTTGTCAGGCGAGAGAAACAGAGACAGAACGGGTTAGAAGATGATACTTTCATGTTCTTTTTGATTAATTTTTGTTTTAATTCTTGCACAGATCCATTCTGTCTGGCTTTGCAGCTGCAGGCTCTGTGTCTCCGGAGGCTTGCCTTGAGAAGCAGGCATGATTCACTCTCTTCTCTCGCTCTATGTTATAGTTTTTATCATGTGTCTGATGTAGATTCTGTTATCCTTGACTCCGCAAGCCTTTAGTCACAATGCCGACAGAAGGGGTAATACCAAAGGCAGAGGAAATTGAGGAGGAGTTGAATTGAAGATCAGCAGCACGGGCAAAAAAAAAACAAACAATTTTCTTTTTTTTGTTTTTCCCTCTGGCTGTGTATCTCCAAACGTTTCTGTTGGAAAACACGATTCTCAATGTCTCCGCTCGCCTCATTTTTATTTTCTCTTTTCTTTGCCATTTTTGTTTTTTGTGTGTAAGAGAAGTTAGTCATTCCAGGCTCATGGCTGTTACCAAACCGAGCAGATCGATAACGTTGTCTGTGGCGCTCAGAGTCTCAGAGAAAACAAACACTGAACCAACGGTCCTGACCTGCAGACCACAGCATTAGTGCTACAATAGAAGAATAGTTTCCAAATTATTGGTTTTGGAAAAAGCAAGGAAAAATCCAATTGTACCTGGCCTTGATCTGCCTTGTTACATTTTTAGCAAATCCCTCTGTACTGCCAAGAGAGGTAAGCACAGATGAAGCATCACTAATTCATTGCTTCTGCCAGTCATGGCTGCAACATCCCTTAAACCAAACCAAACCTTACAGGGTGACTGAAGCCGGCCATCGCTCTGGAAGAAAAGATTTTATTGCAATAGAACAAACCTCTCACACATTTATGAAAGGTTTTTCTTTTTCTGTCAAATGACTTATATAAGAGTTAAGTAAATCTTGTGAATATTACCTAGAAGAGACTGTCTGAACTGGACTCTTCATCAAATTTGGACCATTCCTGTCTGCTCCTACAGAGGTGCCCTCCCACTCCTGCCCACACCAATATTTTCAATTGAGCATATGTCTTCCCTATCCTACAGGGAGAATGAGATGGATTATTTTTAGAGTAAAACGAATGCTTGCTCATACTCGGCTGGTAATAAGCTACCTTTAGAAGACATCAACTAAAAAAAAGCCTTTAAAAGCAGTAATCATGCTGATTGCCCTCATTAGAGTAAATGCATCCCTCGCTTACAACATTTGCACTGGGACGCATGAGATACCAAGCCCTCTATTTCAGATTCCACTAATAACACACGGAACTTTCACAGCAAATTGTTTTGTTGCACTTATGTGCAGCAATATATACAGTATATATACGCTGCTGTGATGATGTGGAGGGGCATGCCTCTGCATGTCCTTCCAAACTCAACAAATACCGCCTCTTGGTCAGTGCCCTCGGCATCTGATACAGCAAGGCACCCTTTAGCGTCTGTATGAGACGCGCCGGGCTTTCAACTAACTCCAATGTAAACCCATCCACATCATTATTAGACGCTCAGAGCAACTGACGAAGTTTTAAGAGCGATAAAGTCCGAGTAGGGCGGGTGGGAAGTGAGGTTGGACGGATCAAACAAACACAGGACTTTCACCCAGGAGACCGCTGTTTGTGTTGCGTGTGAAACCAAGTCGAGGTTGATTTATCTATTTGACTTTTGCTACGTAACTTACGTACTTTTGGAATTGTAAATTAGCACCAGCCACCAGCCAAATGTTGGTAAAATATGCAAGTAGCTGCTAGATTTGCTTCAGTCATCGACCAAAAAATTGGTGCTCTATTGTGTGGCTGGTAGATTTTGGAATCCACCAGCCACAGTGGCAGGTGTACAACACGGGTACTTAACGCTTAACCAAGTACTTTTGTTGCTTAAACCGAAGCAAGTAGTTTTGTTGCATAAGTAGACATATGTTGGAATTTTATTTTGAAAAGACATTATGCATGTAACAAGCAGAAACTATACGTTTCCTGTTAATATGGAAGTTTATTTTGAAAAGACACATCCCTTAAACGTCCAAAAGTGATGCTAGAGGGTTACCTAGTCATAGTTTGAAGCGTAGGGCCATTGACCAAGCGTCGTCCAAGTTGGAAGTGAGAACGTGTTGGGCCTTCCACTTCACCTTCTGGCCAACATGTTTCCTAAAAGTAGTGCTGGAAAGTGGTGTTTTGTGCATGCAATAAAGATAAAAGTAAATAAATGTAGGTACAAAAGTTAGACCCCCACTGATGAAACAATAGTGTAGTAGTAAAGAAACCAATATGTGACTATAAATGTTTTATAGTAGTCATTGGAGCAGAGATGTGGTCCAGCAGACAGTCAGTCTGACGCAGTGACTTCCACAGAAGCTTGTTTCAACCTAACTAACCACTTGGGGACACACAGTATGCACCATACACTGCAAAGTCAAACCAACAGGTGTCGACACCGTCACAGTCATTAATCAGTGCGAGACAGCCTCACCGCAATAAATTATCCATTCTTCTCTTTTCTCCGTTCAGTCTTCAACCAGTCGTTTTGGCTTTTTATTGAGTCAAAGCATTTAAAATTTCTTATAAAAGCCCCAAAAAAAGATTTTCCATCCTACTACCTCAATAAATCAACTCTTTTTCCAGCAGCATTTTTTTTTTTTTTTTCTCTGACACCAGTACAGCTTGTCTTCTCCAGGTATTGACACATGTTTCTAAAAAGAATCCTCAAATAAGCTAAACTGTGCATGAGAAGAAGTGCAAATTCTCTCCCCGTTGGCAAAACACTTTCTTGTTTTCGTATAAACAAGTCTTGAAGGCTAAATATGGGTTGAGAGGAGGATGGATGTGTTTAACCGTGCAGCACCATGGACAGCAGCTCTTTCAGTATGATCACAGCTTGCACCTTAGCACCAACATGAGCTTCTTTGAGACTTATTTTTTGGCATAACCTCGCTCTGTTAGGACCTACGCATCCCATATTTATTAGGGCTGTCAAAGCAAAATCGTTTTAACACCACTAATTTCTTTAATGCATTAATGCGATCGATCTTTCGGAGGTTGTAGCGGACTCAATTGTAAAGCTACAGTGATGATACTGGTATCGTATGAAACTAGAAAACCTAAGAAATCCATTGGTACCAACCATGTCATACTAGCTTGTCGCAAAGAAGGCTAAATAGCGCTCCAATCTTATGCTATATTTTGGCGAGGAAAAACAGTCATAGCCATTTTCAAAGGGGTCCCCTGACCTCTGACCTCAAGATATGTGAATGTAAATGGGTTCTATGGGTACCCACGAGTCTCCCCTTTACAGACATGCCCACTTTATGATAATCACATGCAGTTTGGGGCAAGTCATAGTCAAGTCAGCACACTGACACACTGACAGCTGTTGTTGCCTGTTGGGCTGCAGTTTGCCATGTTATGATTTGAGCATAATTTGTATGCTAAATGCAGTACCTGTGAGGGTTTCTGGACAATATTTGTCATTGTTCTGTGTTGTTAATTGATTTCCAATTATACATATATACATACATTAGCATAAAGCAGCATATTTTTGCACTCCCATGTTGATAAGAGTGTTAAATACTTGACAAATCTCCCCTTAAGGTACATTTTGAACAGATAAGAAATGTGGAATTAGTCATGATTATTAATGGACAATCATGTGATTAATAACGATTAAATATTTTAATCGTTTGACAGCCCTAATCTTTATCAAATTATATTTTGCAGGTATCATTTGAAATATTGACCATATGACTCCATGAGACACCCTGCTTTCATCGCCCTCTTCCTTTCCGTTCATGTTGAAGCTTTCATTCCTCTGTGTGTTATGATTCAGTCTTACTTCCCTCTCTCTTACTGTCTCCAGTTTCCTTCCACGTTTACTCCGGCTCTCCCTCCCCTCCATCCCGTCACGGTAGCTCCCAGCAGTAGTTAGATTGATCCAAACTTCCATGGCTCTCCCTACAGCGGCGTATCGATCAAACGAGAGGTATGGAGGAGAGATGGGGGGAAGGACATAGCTAGAGGAGGTGTCCTGTGTTCTCGCCCGTCTCTTTCTTCGTTTTTTACCCTCAGAACAGCAACGAGCTGAGACAGAACGAGACAGATGGAGGATCTGTGAAGTCAGCCCCCTTCTGACAGGGTTTTTTCAGCGAGGCACAGTCACAGAGACAGGCGGGAACAGTACATCAGTGACGCATTCTGGCTCACGTACTTACTTTCCTTATTGTGACAAGTGTAAAGAGGAGAGATAACATAGTTTGGATCCCAACCCACAAAGCCATGCATACTAATTGCTATCTGGCTCGATTAGACTGGAATTCCAGTTTTATACAATCTGGGTCTTATTTTCATAGATTTGGCCATCACTCCTATCAGTAATAATAACACAGTACTCGCTAATTAATTGCTGAGGTCTTCTGTTTCAAGAAGTCAGTTGGGGGGAAAAGAAATGAGCAGCAGTAAGCAAAACTTATCTGGAAGAGAAAACAAAGGAGAAGTTGTTACTCATCCGTCCTCCAGCCAACATACAACAATCGCAATTTACAGATCAACTCTGTGGTACCACACTAGTAGTTGTGTGCATGTACTGTTTCCCTTAACAAAGAGAGTTTATAGGGTGTGCTCACTTTTGTTTTTCCCCCCAATTAAAGACAATCTGGTTAAACTGTTGGCCTGTTTAGATTCTGTCTTATCATCCGGGTGTTTTTTTGCCTTGTCTGACTTCATTGTGGCGATGTCTCAGCATATATTTGGTTACTACACTGTTATCATAACCAATGTAAGTGGTAGCCAAAACTATAATAATAAGACCCATAGGTGCTGGGTTAAAGTTGTAAGACGAAAACACGGACAACTTCAAGACCAGACAACGCCGTGGTAGCGATCTGTCAATCACAAGGTAGCCCCGCCCTAAAGCATCCCCTGCTTTATGGTCTATTTGACTCTAAATGGGACCATAATTTACTAAATTAACATCATGCTGTATTGAAGAAGACTTGCAACTAGTGATTGAGACCATAAACTCATGTTTACAATGTTTACTGAGGTAATAAATCAAGTGAGGAGCAGTAGGCTCATTTTCTCATAGACTTCTATACAATCAGACTTCTTTTTGCAACCAGAGGAGTCGCCCCCTGCTGGCTGTTAGAAAGAATGCAAATTTAAGGCACTCCGGCATTGGCTTCACTTTTCAGACCTGGAGGTAACCCACTGATTTTGACAAAACAGTCAGGTTAAAGTCAGCATGCAACTGCATTTTAAACCCCGTCAAACGTTACCGTACTTAACGTAGCCAGTGCACTCAGAGTGTCCCTGTGCAATGATGGATAATTAGTGACATCATGGGTGCACCTCCCTTCCGTTTGACCTCAAAATAAGGATGTAGGTAATCTGGCAAAACTATCGGCTCATTTACAACCCGTCTAATAGTCTGACCGTTGTGTTTTTCAGTTGGATAATTTTAAAAATCTAGCGTACTCTTGATAGTTTCTCAACATTACCGACCCTAGCTTTAACAGCAGGTTAAGTACTGGTGGACCAGGAAATAGCCATGTCCAAGATAATTAAATACACTACGACAATGCATTGCTCTTGGTTGGAAATCCATTGGTAATTTTCAGCCCAAGACCCAGTCTAGAAACATAATACATTTAATTTTTTTAGCAAGAATTGTTCATTGGTGTTTGACAAAGCCATGTGCTTACGTTTTCATTCACATTCTATGAACACATTAACTAGAAAATGCTGACTCTTATCATCCAGGCCTTGCTGTGACCTATTTTGGATCCCCACCTGCAATTCAAGCAACGTTGCATTTTGTAAAGTCGTTTTCCAGCACGGATGATGAAGAAGAAAGCATTTATTTGAATGTCTTTTATGTCAGAACAGAGGCTGGGAGCCGTGCAGACAACTGGAGGCCGACTTCTCAAAATCTGACTTCTGTTTATAAATATCACCTAGGAAATTAGCAGCCAGACAAATCCACTGTTTTCATAGAAGTTCCAGCACCTTTGACAGAAAACTGCACCAGATTTATTCAGTATCGAACCTTCAACCTTTTCCACTTTTCGGCACACTGAAACCGCAGTGCTGAATTTTTTGAAATATTAAAAGCACTCCTCCGTCAGGATAAATCAATAAAAGTTTCGACACACCCGCACATGTTTTGACAGCATTTTCCCTCCTGTGTTTTGATAATAAATACAGAATATGGAGTTTATATTCAGTATGGAGGCATTTGGCCCTCCTTATGCTCCTCTTCTTCTCTACAGCATCTCTTGATAGGAGCCTGCAATTCCAAAGGCAGATGAAAAAGTAAAACATGATACAAAACTTCTTTGAGGCCTTACCCCCAGTTGTTGAACACAGGTGGGAGGCAAAGTATGATATCAGCAGAGGTTTCGTGGCCTTCTCGGAGTAAAGTTGTTCGGCCCGTATTGAAGCCGTCCGCTGAATGCGAGCAGCCTCCTCCCGGAGAGTCGATGCCGATTCATCGCCTCAGGCCAACTAGCCATTTGGCCCTCGCTGAACCTCCCCTCTCTTTTCATTGTCTCTCTTTCTGATGCTGCCTCGCTCGCTCTGTAGCTCTGCCAGCTGAGCGAAGCGTCTGGCACCTTGGAAGAGCACAAAGTAAAGGGAGGGAGGGAGGGAGGTGGACCAGCAGATGTAAAAAGCGAGCCTTTGGCTTAATCTTTTTTGTTCTTCTCTTCTTTACATCATTTTGTATTTCATTAGTGATTATATTTTTGTTGCTGAGGGGCCATGGTGCTGTTTGATTTTGGAGCTAGAGGCCACCCGCTGTAACACATTGGAGCTCCTAAGAGGACGTGGTGGGGCTAATGTGAGCAGACGGAGGAAGAGCAGATTGAGGCGAAATAGATTTTTAACACAGCTAGTGCGTTTACATGCACTTGTCTTGGATTTGGCGGCATCTATCAGTGAGGTTGCAGATTGCAACCAATTAAAACTACTACCGTGTGCCAAGCGTTTAGGAGAACTACGGTGAAAATGTGAAAAGGCGAATGGCCCTCTCTAAAGTCAGTGTTTGGTTTGTCCGTTCTGGGCTACTGTAGAAACATGGCAGCCAGCTCGGTGAAGAGGAGGTCACGTCTAGAAGGTGACCAGCTAATTGCGAAAACTGGACCTTTCCCAACGTTAACTAATCTAGGTCAATGCTTAACCTTAACCATCTCACGAGAAATTCAGATTTTGCATCACCTTCTAGATGCAACCTGAAGAGTACCCACCCCCTGTGTAGATATAAACATCTCATTCTAAGAAAATGATTCTTATTTTCAGATGATTATACACTAATAAAACATACTTATTATTATTATATTCCATTTCTGCCAATAGATCCCCCTAAATGCGACACACTGCTCCTTTAAAGCTACGAGAAACCTTCATTTTGTGTTGATTTTGACGGTCCCTGTGGACAAAGGCGGTAGTGTTTCCGAGCACCAGAGTCCCTTTAGAAAACCTCTCATTTTACTGCAACAAGGGTCTGACAGTCTGCCCAGAGCAGTCCTGGTTCTGGTTCTCCCGTGCCTCCTTTAACCTCCAGTGTGCCCAGCGATACGGCCTGGGCCTCCAGCAGCGTGGTGTCAGTGTTGGCTCCCAGCGGGGACAAGCAGAGTGGGAGCTTCTGCTGCCAGGGGTGGAGCTCTCCGCCTCCCGCCGGATCTCGGTCTGTCCTCCATGGGCTGGTCGCTGCCGGAGACCTCGCTGGAGTTTCTAGTGAACCTGCATGATTTCCTCTGATTTTGCGCTGAATCGGACCCGGTGGCCCCGATGACAAGCATTAAGAATAACTGTATAGAAATAGCCAATCTTCTCGCTGATGGTCTTGTTTACTTATGTAGGTCATAAAGAAGCATCAGTTTTAAATTGAGGCTCTTTCATGACCAGTTAAAAGTTCCTCACAGTAACTTTAAGTAATCACGCTGATTTGTTAAATGTCACATAAATGTATGTAATGTATTTGTGCAACTGGTTTTCTAATCGAGTGTGATACCAATGCTGAAAGTGATGGTGCGTAGATTCCGTGTATCTAAATATGGTAGTTTTTACGGCTGACACATTTACGCTCCGTCAACAAATTATAAATAAATACATCAAGCAGCAGCGTATTGTATCACTAAAGGTAGCGAGCAGGGGAGAACTGTTAATGGACCTGCTGGTTGTAAACACCGATTTGTAAAATCGGCAGTCAATTCAGTCAATGTAAACATGTTGTGCAATTTCCTTTTTAACCTGATTAGCCTGATTTCTAAGTAAACACACTGAGTAAGAATGAAGATAGAAGCAGCAGCTTTCAAAGGCTAGCAGGAATGTGAAAGGTGCAGTAGTGAAGTGAACAAAAGGAGAAGTCTGGCCCTCGGTGGGCCTCTCCATCAACATGTGATCAAAGTGCATAAATAAATTAAAACCCGTCTGCATGTCTCACATTAGGAGCGCTACATTTTACATGTTTTGTTTTCTCCGTTGCCTCCTTAAACTGTGATGCTGTGACAGCTGCAGTCTCCTCCATTATGCAAATAGCGAAAACATGCGGCTGCTGTTTATTTCTGCAGCTGCATTCGCCTTTATGCAGACATGATGTGCGCATATCCCCTTTTAGCATAATGCTCACTTCATCTATCTGTTATAGTAATGGATTTTTGGGTTTCAAACATAGATCTCTGTTATTCTGACTCTGTTCAAACATGACAGCACCATTACGGGTAGAGACACGCGATAAGGGAGATCTGCAGCTTTTTTTCTCCCCTCCTCCTCACCATGATGGGAGCACCACTGGAGCAGCAAGTGTGAAAATATCATCAAGGAAGAGGAGCATTTACTCACGCTGCCTCAGTGATGAAATAGAACTCTTAGGTTGCGGTTGACCATATGCAGCGTTGAGGGGAGTCTCACCCTTATTTGTCAGTGACCTCTCAAATACATTTTCTCTTTCAAATTGTCTTTTTCAATCATTATCATCAGTTACATCTAACTCATTCTCACTCCCAACGTGTCAGGCTTGGTCAGTGCCCCTCGGCGTCTGATACCGACGTACTGAGGCACCCTTTAGGGTCTGTATGAGACGCACCGGGCTTTCAATTAACTCCAATGTAAACCCATCCACGTCAGATGGTCAGAGGAACTGACGAAGTTTAAATAGAGAATAAATTCTGTGAGTAAATCCTGTGTTTGTTTGACCCGATGGACGGGTTAAACAAACACAGGACTTTCACCCAGGAGACTACTGTTCGTGTCCCGTGTGAAACCAAGTCAACGTTATTTTACTGTAGTTTTGTTACGTAACTTCCGAACTTTACTAACACTGGTTGTATAACAAGCATAGTTATTTTCCGTAACAATTACGGGATGCACCGATACCAGATCAGCGACTATGGGGCCAATCTATTAAATTCAATTCTATGTTTATATACTATTTAATTTCTGTTTAAGTTTTGACCAGTTTGTTTCTACATCAAAAAAAGTTTGTACTTGAATAGTAATTCCTTTTAATTTTGAAGATTTTTTTACCAAGTTTCTGGTGTACGATTTATTATTTCGATAATAAATAACAATTCAGTTAACTTATATCTATGTTTTTATTTGCCACATTAAATCTAACCACGTAGTTTTGTTGCATCAGTAAACTTAAAAATTAAGTAAACATACGTTGGAAGTTTATTTTGAAAATCGACTGTATGTAACGAGCGGAAACTGTATGTTTCCTGTGTACACTGACCAAACTGCAGTATTTAACGAGTTGTGAGTCAGAATGTATTGGTTAAATAACTTCTACATTTACAGAGTGAAGTGCATGTGTGTGTGTGTGCTTTCACCTTAGATGTACTAGATGCACCATCACTTTTAAGTCTCATAGCATATCCTAGCAATCTGATCCATACTGCATGAAAGGAAGCGCTGCCTTTAGATGTGCTGAGACGATACTGCCCACACATACTGCATTTCCTCACACACGTAAGCCCCTAGAGGATCTTTACTGATGAAGTACATGTTTTACTGCTCATGTTAACGCAACACAGGATGATCATATTGTTCTTTTAACGCGTCGGGAAGTAATGTAATACGAATCGTCTGGAGCTCAGCTCTCTAATACGTCGACAATGGCACCATCATTTGACAAAAAGCTTGTTCTTGCTGCCCTAATGGTGACACCCATAGACACGAGAACACCTGTAGGAAGCAAATGGAAATAGACAAATCCCTGCAGACATACCCTTGGCTGAACTAAACGGTGTGCCAGCGGAGTAGTGAGTCTACAGGGAGACCTCATTGTTGGGGGTTGTCAGGTCCACTTATCCAGACAAACCCCTACTAGCTTAGTCTAGGGACCGTTGGTAGTTAGATCTGAGCTAGAACCTCGGGCTTTTAGAGGCCTCTCAACCCTTACCATGTCAGGATAATGGTGTCTCACTCCCCAGAGGTCACAATCTATAGGCATTAGCCCTTCATCTACCTCTCTACCTCATTCCCTCCATCTCTAGATGTCACCATCAACCCATTACCTCGTCCCTACACCTTCAGAGAGAGGCAGAGGTGCCGCTGTCAGGCTCTCAATAGCTCTGCCCTGTCACTATTAATATCTCTCCTCTTCCCATCTCTCTCTTTCTATCTAGCTCGCAGCCCCTTTTCCTCTCTTCCCACTCATTCTCGGCTCATTTTGAGAGGATAGTTGACAGAACGGAGAGGGAGGGAGGCGGAGAGGTGAGTCAAGGAAGACCATTTTCAAGGGCTATCTCACCTGGGAGTGCAACCAGACGGATACAGAGAAGAAACAAGAGCAGGGGTCAGTCAGTGTTTTGGAGAGGTGACATCCATCTTAGACTCACTTAGACAGTATTATTTGTCAAAAAAAAAAAATCTCCAGACAGGCTGTTTATGGAGAGAGAGACTTGATGTTCCTTTTGTTTTCTCAAGAAATGTCTCATTTACCAAGAAATTATAGCGCTGTTATCAGGTCATTAAATGGGCATTGTCTGCGATTATTACACGGCTTTGTTGAATACTCGATTCTGATTGGTCAATCATAGCGTTTTATGGTCTGTTATTTCTTTATAGCAAACCGTTGCTATGTATAACAGACTGTTGCTATGGACACAGTTTTGATGTCGGACTCTGGAGGACCATTTTTATGTCATGTTTTTAAGTTAGTAGCAATGTAATAAGTGGGATAATGTACAGCTAGCGGGTCATTGTTGTGAAATAAATCCCTTCAGGGTGATGCATGATTCGTGCCACATTTATTTCACAACAATGACTGGCTTGCTGTACATTATCCCTTACTTATCAGCCTCATAGATGTGGGCCAGTAGGGGCCTGCTAGTAGTAGGTTTTATCATTGATTCACATGGGCGATCACCGAAAGAAGGAATAAAAGAAAATGTGAGCAACCTCTAGTGACTGTAGTAATTTTGACAGGAGCAGAAGTGGAAGTCAGGTGCTGCAGTATAGACACAGGGTGAAATTACCATATAGAGTGGAGGTCATAGGCCATGGATGGGACACAATACACAGGACTATCACCCAGGAGTCTTTGTCTTTGTGTTCACAACCTTAAGTTTCACTTTTGAAACTTAGTTGTTTTAAGCCAAAATATGATCTTTCAACTGACAACTGATAACACACATTTAATGAACAGTCGCAATCTGGTGACTCCCAGTACAAATGTTTGGCAAGCAAACAAAAGAAAACTGAATTAAATGTTCATGGACACATTTAAGACACACCAAGAAGTTGTAGCCTCAGCTGTGAAGCACTTAGGAAATAATATGAGGTACAGTTCCTCCGCCTGTTTTTGCGCATTTTTGATTTGTGCATAGAAAAATAGAATATTGTATCGGCAGTCATGCATTTTATGAGGCAATATATTCAGTCCAGTTCTCTTTCTTGGCCTTATATGGGTGCTTTTGAACGGATCCCATTTCACTCGGAGTATTTATGAAGCCCATTCATCCTGTGTGGTGGGACGAGGCATTGTCTGAGTCAGGGAGCAACAATAGGACCAAAGCCAGACCCATATTGGGTCTCTTTACACCACAGAGGGAGATCAGAGGGGGAGATTAAAAGTGGATCTATGGCGCTTGGAAGGAGAAAACGGGAGATGAGGAGAAGGACGCTGACCTTCTGAGTTTTTCTTTCTCTGTTGTTCCCTCACACATACATATCAAGACTTTTATCCACACTCTCTCCGCTATGGTCGGAGCATGCACGGGATTGCTTTCGTGAAAGTTTTATAGCCCCGGGCGAAGCCCCTAGCGGGACTCCGGGGGGAGGGGGTGGAGGGGGGTTATGGGTAGTGTCTACCACTGAAGCCAAGAGCGTCCAACCACTTCCACTATTCAATTAAACCCCTGGCCTGAGTGGTGGGATGGAATCACAAGGGAGACCTGCACACGTAAATGTACAAATGCTGCAAACGCACGCACGCAAAATACACAAGCAAACTGTCTCTCTTCACACACACAACCATACACCTGAATGCATTTATATCTGGATATAGTCACAAGCATCCTTGAGAACACACTCACACGCTCACATTTGCCCTTTGTTTTAGAAACAACAAAGGCTATCTTCGGGAATGCAATCCACGAAGGATTACTAGGAGAGGAGAGGGAAGGAAATTGAAGCCATTAGAAGCCTTATTACTTTTTTATCAGAAACTGGAGGATTGGCTCGTAGAATATAGAGAGAGGAAAGAGAAGCACAAAGAAAGACGTAGATATAAAAGGGGAAGGCGGTGGCGGGTTGGGGGGGTAATAAAAAGAGTAAAGAACAAGTAAGACGGACTGATATAAGTGAAAAGCAGGGGGATAATAGAGCAAGAGAAACAAATAGCAAGTTGCTGAGGAAAAGAGGGAATTAAATGAGTAAATGAGAGGGAGCGCTCGGAGGAAATAATGACATTCTTGCACATCAGCTCGGTTCCATCAGAAAAAGCTTGAGCCACGGGTGCCAGTTGCTTAAAAGTCAACTGCTTGGCAAGAAACTGCAGAGCAGCACTGTGTCCTCTGCTCCTCTAACGTCCTCCCTCAGCCCATTTACTTGGCTCACATAGAGGAAGCTGCAGAGTAATTGTGAGGATGGTAAATGTGTGTGTGCGTGCATGTTGCTCCGGTATCCCTTTTAGGTTGGGAAAGTGTGCCCGTGTGAAGTGCTAATATTGATGAATGAGGGTGCAGTGGATGACTCATGGGAGAAAGGGGTCGATACGGGGTGTGTGGTGAACGTGTGTGTTTCTCTATAGTTTGTGTTTATGTATTAAAGCGCATGTACTTTGCATTATTTTGTGCCTGTATTACGTGCGTGTCCACTGTTGTGTCAGTATTATATACCGCCAAAACCCGGCTGTCACTTAGCTCGTACCTAACTATTCGTTGGCCCACGCTGCAGATTGAGAAGCAAAAGCCACATTTTTATACCAAAGTTCAGGGTTTGAGGTTAACGTTGCACTTCAAAGACTCGACTGTGGAGGAAATACTGCATATTCAGCTCGCCTACCTCGACCTCCCCGACTCAAACCGAGGGTCTCTCGCTCCTCGCTCGCTCGCTCTCTCGCACTCGCGCAAGCTTGAGGGGATGTATCATCTTCAAATGAGGAGACATCTCATAGGAGACCAGGGGAACGGGCTGGAATGCTAATTGTCCTGCTGTGCAACCGCTGGAAAAAGCAATAAGAAATGAAATCAGCCTGCGGACATGCACGCACACACATAAACACACTTAACTTCTTCTTTGGATATTGTGTGTGCTAATATTTTGCATAGTTTCTGTGCATACTGGTGATAATACGATGGCAGCAACATGACTCTTGTTAAAGGGGACATGTCATGTAAAACTCACTTTTTTAGTGCCAAGACTGAAAACGTGATTTAACGAGCCATTCAGATTTGGCTCCTGTTCCTATGTCACATGCAGGCTCGTTAGAATATACCACCCACAGCGTCAGAACTACAGGCCAATTCATAGTTTCCGAATCTCTGTGTGTCCGCTTTGATCTACGTGACATAAAAGTCTTCATCCATGCCAGCGGGGGTCCGCATGGACCCATGTGCAGCCCAAAATTTGTGGCCTTACGGACAGTACACATAGCAAGTGCGCCGAATGTTTTTGCCAAGAAGAAGAGGAAGAAGAAAATGAAGTACATGCTTGTTTTGAAGAGGAGATCTTTACCTACATTTATATAATTCGTCTTTAATGGAACAGTGTGTAGCATTTAGGGGGATCTATTGGCAGAAATGAAATATAATAAGTATGTTTTCTTTAGTGTGTAATCACCTGAGTCTGCCATGTTGCACCGCCATGTTTCTACAGTAGCCTAGAACAGACAAACCAAACACTGTTAACTTTTCCTGCTTTGGCAGGAGTCGATAACGTTACTCGCTCTCATCGCTGCCGCTCTCTCTCTCTCTTGCTTCACCACTCACTTCCCACATATACACACACTCTGAACTCCTGGCAAACAATGCTATGGTGCATTACCTTCACCAACTGGAATGAAGTGTGGATTGGGAAACACCAGAATGCCACAAACCCTCAATTGTAGTATGAAAGGAACCGTGTGCGCATGACCGATACAAGTCTAGTTTGTGTGTGTAGAGTATGTGGGAAGTGAGTGGTGAAGCAAGAGAGCGAAAGAGGCGGCAATGAGAGCTCTGGCCCAAGCAGGAAAAGTTAACAAGAGTTTGATTTGTCCGTTCTGGGCTACTGTTGAAACACGGCAGTGCAACATGGCAGACTCCGTGACGAAGACCTACTCCCTATGTAGATATAAACGGCTCATTAAAAGGTAACAAAAACACAACGATTCTTATTATCAGGCGATTCATACACTAAAGAAAACATACTTATTAATATTATATTCCATTAGATGCCCCTAATTGTTCCACACTGGTCCTTTAAAGAGACAGGTACTAAAACTGAGTGTTTCAGACAGAGGCTGAATACGGATATATTCAGACAGACATGAGAAAAATAATGTGTTTTTTGAACATTAAAGCATGTAAACATGTTCTAGTAGAAACCCAAAATACAAATATGAACCCGGAAATGAGCATGATATGTCCCCTTTAATGACGCCTACACAGAGACAATAAACACCATTCGCCCACTTCTGTATTTAGACACAGAAACCCCTTTGATCCACACTGTAATCTCCTCACTGCATCAAACACTGGTAGTTTTACACTGCTGACTGAGAAGAGATGATGATACCATAATGATACCATAACCTGTGTGTGTGTGTGTGTGTGTGCGTGCTTGTGTGTGTGTCTCGGCCCATTATCTGTGACTTAGAGCCCATCTCCAACACTGACGGGCCCTATGGTTAAGTGCCTGTAATAAAGGTCTTAAGTGTTTTGGGCAAGCCTGAAACTCAGAGGCCATTTGCTGCAACAAAAAAAACGCTCAGGATACCCCCTTCGCCTCGGCATCATCCTGTGTATGGAAATGATCCAGTATGAGATAACTTGGATCTCGCCCTCGAACCGTAGGAAGGATTAGAGACACACAGATTCGTGAAATGTAAATAGCCGCCTGGAGGAGACTTATTCATCTCTTACAGATGATGGGATGTGATTAAACGTGAGGAAATGAAAGAGGGTTGAAGATGGCTCAGAGGTAAATCCCTCTCATCCCATTTATTTGACACCCTGTGTGATCTCCTGTGCATTTATCAATTATCCAGATGTGTGAAACGTAACGTAAATGGGTGTGAAATGTGAATTTGTCGCATGTTGAGGGGTGCGTTGCATCAAATGCGGTGGTCATCATGCAGCTCTGGTCTCATTAGGGGTGAATGTACCGCTCAGATTTATTATTATTGCCATTAATCTGAACTTTTCATCCCAAAATAAGTTTGATGAACACCTTCCTTTGTGGTTGGAGTGTAGAAATGGAGCTCTAACAGCGTTGATTAGACAAAACAGCAGGCAGGGGAAATCTCCCTGAGGCATTTCTTTCCTTTATTTTCATTTAGCCTCTTATCCTAGTGTGCTAATATGACTGTTACACCTCAGGGCGCTCCCTGGTGTTTGGGAAAGGTGGAGAGGCCCGGCACATTACAGCAAAGATTATTGGCATGCATATTCATTAGGCCAAATGGACAGAGTAGTGCTGGATGTTGGTCCTTGTGTAGCGGCTGTGATGCCAGCATCTCTTTTTTGGGCTTGCCAAGGCTTCACAGCAGCGTGGGATGGAGGAACAGTGAGGTTATTGGCCCTTACTAACAAGGACTCAGAGAAGAGGTCAGTTCTTTTTTTCCTCTCTCTCTCTGTGTGTTTCTCTCTCATAGTGTCTGTATCCATTTTGCATATTCCCAAATGGCAAAAGATTTAAACTTGTATAACAGCCTGTGCTTAAATCCTTCTTTTGTATTAGAAGGAACATGGTTACATTTTGCATGTAAATGCATTTGAATCCTGGCAATCAGACATCCTCTAAGAGATGAACTGTATGTACTCACCACAGGGATTATTATGGCTTTATGAATAAAACCCCCTCAAGGTTGCTGGCCTCTTTACATTACTCAGTAATGTTTATAATGTGCATTGTGTGCCATTTTCATCTACTAAAGCCTTGAACCAATAAAAGTCTTAAGGAATATGATAAAAAATGTCCTTGTCCAGGGCTTTATAGACCCCTTTTCTGTTAGTAAACATGATGACTTGTTTCTGTGAGCGGAGCGCCGGTGGAGGCCGAATAATTCTCGGAACATGTTAGCTAACGCTGGGTAGCGAGCTTTGTTGGCTTGTTTTTTAACAATGGCTGAAGACACTTTTCTGAATATGTACAGTCACTCTCAGGGACCGCAAGTGTTAAGACAGACTTATCAAAAAGAGACTCTTACAATATCGGCGAAGTATTTCAGAAATTGAGAGAAAATGTTGCTAATAGTTTAGCTACTGATAACCACAGCCAAAGGCTAACAGCTGCGGCTACGGCTGAAGGCTAGCCTATTGGCACCATTATCTCTCCATCGCTCTAATCGTTTAGCCTGTTAGCAACATTTTCTCTCCATCTCTCTCATAGTTTATCCTACTAGCAACCTTTTCTCTCCATCTCTCTAATCATTTAGCCTACTAGCAACATTTTCTCTCCATCTCTCTAGTCGTTTAGCCTACTAGCAACCTTTTCTCTCCATCTCTCTAATCATTTAGCCTACTAGCAACCTTTTCTCTCCATCTCTCTAATCATTTAGCCTACTAGCAACATTTTCTCTCCATCTCTCTAGTCGTTTAGCCTACTAGCAACCTTTTCTCTCCATCTCTCTAATCATTTAGCCTACTAGCAACCTTTTCTCTCCATCTCTCTAATCATTTAGCCTACTAGCAACATTTTCTCTCCATCTCTCTAGTCGTTTAGCCTACTAGCAACCTTTTCTCTCCATCTCTCTAATCATTTAGCCTACTAGCAACCTTTTCTCTCCATCTCTCTAATCATTTAGCCTACTAGCAACATTTTCTCTCCATCTCTCTAGTCGTTTAGCCTACTAGCAACCTTTTCTCTCCATCTCTCTAATCATTTAGCCTACTAGCAACCTTTTCTCTCCATCTCTCTAATCATTTAGCCTACTAGCAACATTTTCTCTCCATCTCTCTAGTCGTTTAGCCTACTAGCAACCTTTTCTCTCCATCTCTCTAATCATTTAGCCTACTAGCAACCTTTTCTCTCCATCTCTCTAATCATTTAGCCTACTAGCAACATTTTCTCTCCATCTCTCTAGTCGTTTAGCCTACTAGCAACCTTTTCTCTCCATCTCTCTAATCATTTAGCCTACTAGCAACCTTTTCTCTCCATCTCTCTAATCATTTAGCCTACTAGCAACATTTTCTCTCCATCTCTCTAGTCGTTTAGCCTACTAGCAACCTTTTCTCTCCATCTCTCTAATCATTTAGCCTACTAGCAACCTTTTCTCTCCATCTCTCTAATCATTTAGCCTACTAGCAACATTTTCTCTCCATCTCTCTAGTCGTTTAGCCTACTAGCAACCTTTTCTCTCCATCTCTCTAATCATTTAGCCTACTAGCAACCTTTTCTCTCCATCTCTCTAATCATTTAGCCTACTAGCAACATTTTCTCTCCATCTCTCTAGTCGTTTAGCCTACTAGCAACCTTTTCTCTCCATCTCTCTAATCATTTAGCCTACTAGCAACATTTTCTCTCCATCTCTCTAATCATTTAGCCTACTAGCAACATTTTCTCTTCATCTCTCTAATAGTTTAGCCTACTAGCAACATTGTCTCTCCATCTCTCTAATCGTTTAGCCTACTAGCAACATTATCTCTCCATCTCTCTAATCGTTTATCCTACTAGCAACATTTTCTCTCCATCTCTCTAATCGTTTAGCCTACTAGCAACATTTTCTCTCCATCTCTCTAATCATTTAGCCTATTAACAACATTTTCTCTAATTTCTCTTATCGTTTAGCCTACTAGCAACATTTTCTTTAATTTCTCTTATCGTTTAGCCTACTAGCAACATTTTCTCTCCATCTCTCTAACAGTTTAATCTATTAGCAACATTTTATCTCCATCTGTAATCATTTAGCCTATTAACAACATTTTCTATCTCTAATAGTTTAGTCTGTTAGCAACATTTTCTCTCCATCTCTCTAATAGTTAAGCCTATTAGCAAAATGTTCTCTTCATCTCGCTAATCGTTTAGCCTATTAACAGTCATGATGCCTAATTACGCTTAGCAGAAGGCTAAGCTAAACTATTAGCATTGTTTTCTCTTCATCTCTGAAGCGCTTCACCGATATTGTAGCTCGCTAGAGCCACAAATCATAGTTTGACATCTCAAATGTATGCAATATCGATTCTGGCACCCAACAACACACCAATATGACATTTTCGATGTGTAACTTTAGCCCACTACTCTGAGGTGATTGATGTTTGCCTCCAGTCTTTTCTTTGTTTTGCCTCCAGCTAACACTGTGATTTAATCATGACGGAGGCTGTAAAAGCTTCTATAGTTCCCTTCTCAACAAACACAACCTCACAGCTCAGATACTTGATCTTTCTGGTTCCAGTAGAACCCCTGATTTTCCAAATATTCCCTAAATACCAAGCAAGGCGTCCATATCTTTTTTTTATGTTTTGCTCCTCTGTGTGTTCTTTCACTCCGATCGATCAAACCACCTGTGGCTCCCCACGTCAAAGGATCATTGCCTCAAGCCAAAGGAAATGGTGGCCATATTAATCCTTTTGTCAGTTGCTGATGTATACATACTTAGATATCTCTCTGAGGGTTTTTAGTGTATGAAATGAATCAACATGCTGGCAGGTTGAGTGAACAGATGATAGAAGTGCACACGGGCACAGCAGTGTTTTTCAGCCCAACATGGCGGCAGATCTGTAAGGCATAGCCGGCGTATTGAATTTCCTCTGAGCTTCAAGAGCCTATCGGTTTAGCGTTATCTCTTAAAGCAGAATCTGTCTCATTCTATGTCTCGGGAGTAATGGAAAGGCAGGAGCGGAAATTTGTAACAAAATTGGCTTTATTATCAAAAAACGGTATACAAATGGAAGCCATCTCTGTTATATGTCGGCCTATTGGACAAAGTTAATAGCCAAACAGAGCCGCCTGAGCCAGAAGTTAATGCACTTGCATGTTCTGAGTTGTACTGAGGAACAGCAAAGCCAAAGGAGAAGGGGATTAAAAAGAATGTGTGGTGTTTCTGACTGGTTCTTAGTCGGTGCCGGGGCTTTGAGCTAGGCCCGTGGACGGTGTAGAGTGAAGGGGGGATTTTCAGGACATCCGCTTTGTCGAAGTGAAACAGACCGAAATGGGCTCTAAGCTTACCAGAGCTCCCCAAGAACACAGTGGACTTACCATCTGAGGATGAGAGCAGTCATTCTGCTGCCTCTCTTCTGATTTTAATGCGGCTTCCTCATTAGCTGCATTTCACTTGTTCAATTATTAACATTTTATCATTTGTGAATTAAGTTGTCAAAGGGCATATTAATAGATTCGGTTCATCATTGCCTTTTTTGAGTGCCGGGAGGAGAAGTGTTTGCATGCTGTGAGACATGCTCATTCCAGTCAACTGCATGCAATGGTTTGTCCTTGTTTACGTTGTTTCTCTTGATGGGGACGTCCTTGGCTCAGCTCTGAGAGGACAGCAGCACCATCTCCACAATGTACCGACCACAATGAGGCCTTGTGGGAGAGAACGGAAGAGGAGGGAGGCTGAGAAAGTAGTGGGAGAAGAGAAAATGACAGGATAAATAGAGAATATAAAACGTTTGGTGTAGTCATGCAGATAGTTTTGGTTTTATTTGCTGTGCGTCTCAAAGGTTGTTTTTTTTCCAACATCACAATACAGCAATAGTGAATGAAAGTTTGAAAAGTTGCATTTTAGAAGTTGAACATTTTATTACTCTGAATAATCCACAGATGTCACTGTGGACAGTTTTCTCTGGAAATGCTTTCTACTGAAGATCCTAGTCCTTATGAGGACTGTTGACAGGGAGGTCTGTGGGTTATCCACAGACCAACACGTCATTGTTTCTGGAAAGACACATTGCTGTTTTTTTTTTTGTTTTTTTTAAATCAAATGTTTCAATACTTCTGCGGCAGAACTTTCAGAGGTGGAAATCCCCAAGCGTCAGCACATAAAACTGAAGCTGCTGCAACTAAACACTACTTTGGTTAACCTCTTAAAACCCACCTTCCCGCCGGCGGCTTAGGGTTTAGGGTTTTGAATAATGGTGAAAGATTTTATAGTCATCAAAATGCTTCAGTATGTTTTCCAGTGTCACAGAAGTGAGTAAAATCAATTGGCACATACTGCATATTGATGACATTGATGATATTAGGGCTGTCAATCGATTCAAATATTGAATCGCAAATTAATCACACATTTTTTATCTGTTCAAAATGTACCTTAAAGGGAGATTTGTCAAGTATTTAATACTCTTATCAACATGGGAGTGGGCAAATATGCTTGCTTTATACAAATGTATGTATATATTTATTATTGTAAATCAATTAACAACACAAAACAATCACAAATATTGTCCAGAAACCCTCACAGGTACTGCATTTAGCATCAAGAATATGCTCAAATAATAACATGGCAAACTGCAGCCCAACAGGCAACTACAGCTGTCAGTGCGTCAGTGTGCTGACTTGACTATGACTTGCCCGAAACTGCAAGTGATCATCATAAAGTGTGCATGTCTGTAAAGGGGAGACTCGTGGGTACCCAGAGAACCCATTTACATTCACATGTCTTGAGGTCAGAGGTCAAGGGACTGCTTTGAAAATGGCCATGCCAGTTTTTCCTCGCCAAAATTTAGCCTAACTTTGGAGTGTTCTTTAAGCCTCTTTGCCACAAGCTAGTATGGTACATTGGTGCCAATGGATTCCTTAGGTTTTCTGGTTTCATATGATGCCAGTATCTTCACACTAACTTTAAAACTGAGCAACCTACAAGCTAAACATCGCAAGTTGTGTTAATGTGTTCAAGAAATTAGTGACCTTTTACCATCATTCAAAACATTGTTGATCATCATTTAACCCTGACGCTAAAAGTTAAAGGAATAGTTCATCGTTTTGGGAAACGCATTCATTCACTTTCTTGCCAGATGAGAACAATGATACCACTCTCATGTCTGTACGCTTACATTAATGTGAAGCTCTAGAGCCAACTCTCAGCAAGAAAGAATATTTCACAAAAATATCAAACTAGTCCTTACCATACATTGTTTTGATTTTTGTAATTTGGGTGACCCTTCAAATCCCTGTTTAATGTTTGCAGAACCACTTTATCTCCCATCTCATCTACGCCTGTCAAAGCTCTGATGAGTTTTGAATGATGAGACCTTGAGGAGACCTTGAACAAAACACTCATTTCTTAGCATGCTGCCTCCCCTCCCTTCATTCCTCTCCAAACCGCTTTCTCTCCAACTTCATACCCGCAGTCTATAAAAAGGGAGCAGAAAGACTGAATCATAGCGCTGCTGGTTTTGGTGCCTGAGGTTCAGATAAACAGTGAAACAATAGCCTGGCCTAGAAAGTTGTCACTAGAGATAAACATAGTGGGAGAGTGAGATATGGTATGCCCCAGCAGGACAGGCTTCTTCTACTTTGTGAGTGTATGTGTGTGTTTGCTTCATGGTTGAAGGGATGGGCCACTGTGGTTTACAGAGTGTCTCCATCTGGAAGCACTCAGTTTTGGTCTGCAGTTTTAAACCGGGGATGTGTAGGTTGTGTAAATAGTCGCATAACACAAAGAGGCAGGCAGGCACACAAAGATCCACACGTACGCACTGAGACATACTGTACACACAGACAGGATTTGTTTCCCTTTGTCGTCTGGAGAACCTACAGACGGACAGCGTGATCGAACGGAGCAACGCGGCTCTTAAAATAGAACCTCTGAAAAGAGTCGGGAGGGCCGCGGGAGACGAGACATCTGCAGATAAGAGACAAGAAAAGAGGGAGGGAGATGGAGCGACTGTCTTTGGCGCTCCGTCTCCCTCCCTCTTCCACCTGGAAGCTCAGGAGGAGACCCGTTATGTTGCTGTGTGTGAGTGCTTGACTGAAGAGAGGTTGGAGATGGATAATTTGTGTCTGAGCTGTTTGTGTCGTTAGCGAGTTTGTGTGCGATTGTGATGTCTGTCTACTGGTATGTTGGGAGGAAATAGTCCGGGTCAGGAGGTTTGGCAGTAATAGGGCTGAGTGGTCATCTTCCACGAAAATGGATTTCAGTCACTTAGGCACACACACACACACAGCAGTGCAAAGCCACAAACACAGATATGAATACATTTACATGTATTCCTATATAGACTAATCCAAGCTGTCATTACCGCAGTGGCAACTCACTGTGTGTGACATCGCTATATGTTAACTGCTTTTAAGATGTTGAAATAATATAGTCTTTGAATTGCCATTGAAACGCTGGGTTTATGCTGTAATCAGGCAAACTGCGGGGAAAAAAAAGGAATGTAAAATCCACAAGCCTATGCTCCATGAAATCTTCATGGATTTCATTTCATCTCCATGAAATCCTCATGCTCTCTCTATGAATCCAGACTGCCGTTAAAGGTTTCCTTATAGCAAAGAGGAACATTTCAGAGCACCCTTTTTTATGATTTATATATTTCATTTCATTACAGTGGAAATGATAATGGATTGCAAATTAAGAGGTCGGTCAAAACCTTTTAATGTTAACATTTTTCTCCTAAAGCCGGTGTCATAAATCATTTCAGATTATAAGTTTTAAGCATAGACTGTATATAAGAAGTGGAGTCAACGTGACGTCACCCACTGCTTTGTGGACTACGGTTTTGAAGCCTTGAGTTTGGCAATTTGCCCGCCGCCTTCTTGTTTTTTTGGAATCAGAACCCAAGACACGAGAGGGTGGAGCTAAGTACAACCGAACACTGAATAAGACATTTTTAAAATACTGAAAATACGTGTACGGACAACACCCAGACCGGACAACGCCGTGGTAGCGACCTGTCAATCACAAGGTAGCCACGCCCTAAAACATCCCCTGCTTTATGGTCTATCTGACTCTAAATGGGACCATAATTTACTAAATGAACATCATGCTGTATTGAAGAAGACTTGAAACTAGTGATTGAGACCACAAACTCTTGTTTACAATGTTTATTGAGGTAATAAATCAAGTGAGACGTAGGTTCATTTTCTCATAGACTTCTATACAATCAGACTTCTTTTTGCAACCAGAGGAGTCGCCCCCTGCTGGCTGTTAGAAATAATGCAGGTTTAAATTCACTTCAGCATTGGCTTCACTTCTCAGACCTGGAGGTTGCCGCCTGGTTTTAACATATTGACTCCCTTCATCCATCCGAATCCGCGATTGTCGACCATGATTAATCCGATCATCCATGCTTTCGCTGTCCGTGAAACTGCATTCCGTTCAAATATGCTAACGCAGTAACCGTGGAAACACTATAGAGAGCAACACATACATTAGAAAACTGACAGCATTAGCACACAGACGCAATATAATGTACTGTCACATGTAAACTCTAAACTGATATTGCTCACACACACACATCCGCTCAGGCACACACAAAATCACACAGAGCGTAATCCTACAACTGGTGTGTAGCTGTAATAACTTTGCTGACAGTAATAGCTGATCTTGCTCCCTGTGCAGCAGGGTTAAATCTCAGGCTTAAAGTAACACACAATGGCTCTCCGCAGAACCCCTAAACCTTGAGCCGCCGTCTTACACAAAACACACTCACACACACACACACACATACCCCTCACATTCTCACACGGCGCTCCGCCACAGTCCATTAAATGGGTATTAATGCCACTTTCCCCTACAAGCCTCACCTAGCCCATTAGCATTTTCTTCCTCCTCACCCCGTCTCATGGACTTTGGTTCCGCTCTGCGTCCGTCCGTTCACCTGATCAGAGACCCTAACCTTTCCTTGCCCAATTGGAGATGAGACATTTATGCATTTATTTATCTCTTTCTCGTTTCATCTGTAGGTGACGGATGAGAGATGTTCCATTTAAGCACCAGGACTCTGAAACACCCACTAATAGCATGTACTGTTTCCTCCCTCCCAGCATGATTAATTCTGTTAAATGGACAATGACTGTTAGAAGCTTCACAACGGACAGTGTGTAATTTATTGTAATTGTTATGGACATTATTAGTGTGACGGGGCCGTTACAATTATTATCATTGTTATTATTTTGATTAGGCCTATGAAAGGAGCTCCAGCGGGCGACTATTGATCTACGCATTGTGTCAGCGACCGTGTTTCACAGTGGGAAGATATTTTCCGCGACACGGGGTCTTATTACATTACTGTTTTGTCCTTGGCGGACATAATTACTCCTGCTTTTTTTTCCCTTTTTTCTCTTTACGCATTGTGCTCCGGTACCTTACACCTTGAAATACGGGGACTTGGCTAACAACAGTATTGTAAAAGCTCATATTTCTTTATTTCTTTTGTGTGTGGGTGCGTGAGTGTCCTGTGTAAGCATAATTGGACAGTGAGTTTGGTGTAATTGTGGACTTTTAAATATAAGGGGGGCAGATTAGTTCTGCTTTGGTGCGCTGATGTTTCATTTAGCTGGACTGATGAGAACTTTTCTCACACTGAGACAAGCTTAGCTAAAACAGTGTGGCCAAATTAGCTTTGTAATGTCTCCTTCTTATCCACAGGCATGGACACGTCTTGTTGCACCGTTGCTTGCTGAATGAACTGATCATCGTTCTTTAAAGGGATGGTTCAATTTTCTTTCTTGTCGAGAGTTAGATGAGAAGATCGCGCTCATATCTGTACGCTATATATGAAGCTACAGTCCGCAGCCCATTAGCTTATATTGGCATACAGACTGGAAGCATTGGGGAGACGGCTTGTGGTTTTACTAGGAGTTGCATGCAACTATTTCTTGACTTCCAGAGAAGAAGTATGACATAACTCCCCATAAAACCACAACTCGTCCTTTTTATATTTTGGTTTTTGAGTGATTTAAACAAACAAGATATAACTATAGACTGTATATAAGAAGTGGGCGCAGTCACCGTGACGTCACCCATTGGTTTGTGGACTACGGTTTTGAAGCCTTGAGTTTGGCATTTTGGCCGACGCCACCTTGGTCTTTGAACGTCACCATCTTGCATTTTTTGAGACCAGAAGTGACAGGAGAGGGTCGAGCCATTTTTAGGCGATCAAAATGTTATAATTAACTTTCATGAACTGAATACACACTGTGAAAGGGTTAAAGTTGCAAGACGAAAACACGGACAACTCCTAGACTAGACTAGTGACCTGTCAATCACAAGGTAGCCCCGCCCTAAAGCATACCCAGCTTTATGGTCTATTTGACTCTAAATGGGACCATAATTTACTAAATGAACATCATGCTGTATTGAAGAAGACTTGAAACTAGTGATTGAGACCATAAACTCATGTTTACAATGTTTACTGAGGTAATAAATCAAGTGAGAAGTAGGCTCATTTTCTCATAGACTTCTATACAATCAGACTTCTTTTTGCAACCAGAGGAGTCGCCCCCTGCTGGCTGTTAGGAAGAATGCAAGTTTAAGGCACTTCAGCATTGGCTTCACTTTTCAGAAGCGACGGTTGCTGCCTGGATAGAACTTGTTAATTAAAGGTTAGGCAGATATTTTTATCTTCGGACAGAGCTAGCTGTATCTCCTGCAGTCGTTATGCTAAGCTAAGCCAGGCTACCTAACCTTTGGGATTCAATCCTCGGCCATTCTGAAGAAATGTCCATCGAATTTGGCAGCGTTAGAAGCATCCATTGTGGAAGGCATCGATCTTTTCATGTCATGTGTTGTCACTTGCATGTGCTGTTGTATAGCAGGACCTTTGTTTTTAGACTGTACTGCTTTGGCTTCCAAAAGCACCGTGAGCCCTCCCAAACTTTACTCTGATGTCCTTCTGTGCTGCTGTCTGTTGGCTCTGGATTAATATTTATCATACAGACACGAGAGTCCTATCGATCTTTTCATAGAACTCTCAGCAAGAAAGCAAATAAGCATATTTCCCAAAATGTCAAACTACTCCTTAAAGTAAGTTGTTGGATGAACTGACCCTTCAAATCCCTGTTAAACGTTTGCAGAAGCACTTTATCTCCAGTTTCCATCATTGCTGACTATCGATGTTCTCATGGAACTCTCGGCAAGAAAGTGAAACTATTTCTTTAATACCACTGCTAACAAAAGACACAGTTAACAGTGCAAGTTCCTTTACATGCGCCCAAGGGGTGACTTCAGACTCGAAGCATTTCATGAAGATAATACACATGCAGATTGATTATCTGGAAATGTTAAACAGTGAATTTCAGGCAATGAAATGGTTCAGCAATTTCTTAATGACCTCACAATGTCAAGAAATGATGGCTAGAAGTTTGCACAGTCGTAGTAGTCATTGCTAGAACAGCAAAAGCATTCATTTTCTGTTCAGTCGCCTCCAGAACCCCGGTGCCCTTTTCTCTCCATCCGACACTTGCACAACCTCCTCATCTTCACATCTCTCCTCAGGATAAAACACTGCCTTCTTTGACATGCAAAACACGACGCAAAGTTAAAAGAGCACGCGAGGCGGTGTGGAGTAAGAGTAGGTTTGCTCCAAATGAAGAGCCCCCCAGCCGTGGGTGTCAACTTTCTCCGAGCGTCAGACGAGTCTGACCTTTTTCTGCTTCAGTTAAATTTATCATATCTATCGAGTGTTGACCAGCTGAGACGAGATCAAAATCTTCCCCGCACCTAACTCGGTTGGAAGTTAGTTAACATCGCTGAGCAGTGAAAACAATGATTTTCCGAGGTGAAAAAGTATCTGAGATTGAAGTGGTGAGTGATGGAGGAGGGAGGCGGTGGATGCAGTGGACAGTGTGTTTATTTTTGAACAGTGATCCTTTGATCTGCCAAAACATAAATATTGATCTTCTTCCCAGTCCCAGTCCAGAGGAGATCATGGAGGCCAATAACATCTTTGAACTGTGAGCAGTGCTGGCTGAGGCCTCTAGGGGGCCCCGGGCAAGATTTTTATTCTTAACTCCTTCCCACAACCACATCTTTTACATTTGAGTGAAGTGATGCACTCTGTTCTTGGACTATTACATAGTCATATTTATCATGCCTAGAATAAGAATGTTATCTTTGTAAGACATGAATTCCCAAAAGCCCTTATGCGCTTTTATTTCTCATTTCCCAAATTGAAATGGTAGGAAGTTTTTTTTTTATTTATTTCATTGTTGCATTGTTCTCAATTTTCAAGCCTCTTATCAACAATAGAGCATTATTATCTGCCATCTGCCAGAGATTCATACTCCGTGGACTATAAGCTCCATTACCCAAGATGAGCGATTAGTGTGAAATCGACTCCTTTTTTTGCGGCGCACTAGTGGCGTACAGTGTGGTGTTTTGCTGGGTTTATTAAGCTAAACGCTGCTAGGAATAGGTTTACATCATTCAGTGTAGAATAAAGAGTACACAGCGGTAATAATGACAGGAGGTGGGCAGCTTTTGATGTAGATGGAGAGTGAGAAGTCAGACAAAGTAGATATGTAGCATTTAGGGCTTAATCGCAAATTAATACAATTTTTTATCTGTTGAAAATGTACCTTAAAGAGAGATTTGTCAAGTATTTAATACTCTTAACAACATGGGGGTGGGAAAATATTCTGCTTTATGAAAATTTATGTATATATTTATTATTGGAAGTCAATTAACAACACAAAACAATGACAAATATTGTCCAGAAACCCTCACAGGTACTGCATTTAGCATAAAAAATATGCTCAAATTATACCTGACCTGACTATGACTTGCCCCAAACTGCATGTGATTATCATAAAGTGGGCATGTCTGTAAAGGGGAGACTCGTGGGTACCCAGAGAACCCATTTTCATTCACATATCTGGAGGTCAGAGGTCAATGGACTCCTTTAAAAATGGCCATGACAGTTTTTCTTCGCCAAAATTTAGCGCCAGTTTGGAGCGTTATTTAGCCTTCTTCATGACAAGCTAGTATGACATGGTTGGTACCAATGGATTCCTGAGGTTTTTCTAGTTTCATATGACGCCAGTGTCAGCCACACTTCTTGTAAAAGTCAATGTTTCAAGTTTGCGAAGAACGAAAATTTGAAACATCTGCTGTCAGGAGCAATCTTATCAACATCTGGAGGAAGGCTGGACAAGTTCTTCCGCATGGAGATACTACCAAGAAAAGACCCCGTCATAGAGGGTCACAACTCAAGCTGTTTAATAGAACAGAACAAGCTCTTGTGGCTCTGACAGTGTGGACTTGAGGTTATGCCCCTCTCATCTGTTACACTGTATACCTACGTGTTAATCAACCCCCAGCATCGCTGCAATGTCTTCCTCCGCTGTTGCTCTTCCGTACCCATGGCTGTCACATCTTATTCCTTACAAAGAAAAAGAAGCAAACATCCCTGTCTTCAACTCTACTTTCTCAAATGGCCCCAGGCTACACTTCAGATATGCCAGCAAATACCCAAACACTAAGGAAGCTCGCGGTCTCGGATTCCCCTTTGGTTCTTATTTTGTAAAACAAAGGCGTGAGTTTTCTCAACAATTGATTTAGAGGCTTGTTGGTGCAGTGCACTGTTGGACTTGAATCTACCCAGTCATGCATGAGCTGTGAATCCACCAACATGACCCCTGACCTCCCTTGTCTCTTGTATATGAATTGAAGTTTTAAAAAAGCACAATTTTTGGTTTGTAGCTGTACTGAAATTGTTTTAAAGTACGGATTGCACTGCTTTCACCCATCAACTTCCAGCCCCCAACGCAAACCTCTAGCCACCCTGCCCGTGCCTTCACGTAACAAACTGCTGAACCAGGAAACAATATCCTCTGTGATACCATTCAGAGGACTCGTTGGATTATAGTACATCACTGGATTAGGGCCATCTCCCTCCACGACATCTGTTTTACTATACAGGCTCATGGAGATTATCGGAGAAACCACATGCTCTGTTACAAACACATGGGCACGAGATGTAATCTCATCAAGTGATTAGAATCTGCGTTCTCTCTCGATACAAACCGAAAGAGAAGAACAAAGAGGCAGACAAACCAGGGGAAATTGTTGAAGAGAAAACGCTGAGAAGGCACAATCTGTTTGTTGTGTTTCCTTGGATTTCAGGGCCAGACTGCGGTTTGTCTTGCCTTTTAATTAAAATACCAGCTCGTAACAGCTTCGCTACATACATGTGCGATGTGTTTGTGGTCTTGCTGCAACCCGTTATCCTTCTACGGGTGGGAGGCAGCTTCAAGGACAGAGAAAGCAAACGCCGTTAACGCGTCAGTTCACCCAAATCACTCTCTGCTGGTGGCATTGAGACATTCAGATATGTTTGGATGTTTATGGCCCGGTTTTGAAATACCTCTGAAATTGTTGTTGCCGTCAACGTACAATGGAGTCGAATGGAATTCCATTTGTGGCGCTCAATGGGGATAAAACTGTCTTTTAACAGTCAAATATAATATGGGTGAGAGAAAAAGAGAGCACTGTAATTAAAAAATAGTTAGCGTATGCAAAAAAAAAATGTTTTGGGATCAAATACTAATTAAAGGAGAGCAAAACTTTATTCTCTAAAAGTAAAACTATTTGTGTTGCAAGCAAAATGTTTGGAGGTCAAATGCAAATCATCATTACAACGACAAATATTCACATCTTTGTTGCACTATATTTTGTGCTCTCCGTGCAGCTATTTAGCCTTGATGAACGTCTTTTTAATTTCTGGTTCCAATTAAGAATCTTTTGCAAAATATTGTCTCTCGTTCATGTGTGGAAGTCACACGTGGGTGGGATATGGCAGACAGATAATTATATGGACAGTTTTTTAATATTACTTTAGTAGAACACCCGCTTTGAATGTTATAAGCCAATTGAATGGACATTATCAGCGGTTATCAGCCTCATAGATATGGGTTAGAAGGGGCCTGCTACACCTACTAGTAGGTGTAGCAGGTCAGAAGGCCGTTATCATTTATACACATGGATGATCACTGATACGAAGACAAGAAGACAACGATGACATCTAGTGGCCGTAGTAATTATGACAGGAGCAAAGGAGGAAGTCAGGTGACGTCGTATAAAGAGCGACAAAGTCTGTATGAGCTGGTGGTCGGGGACGATGGATGGGTCAAACAAACACAGGACTTTCAGGAATGTAACTTATGTACTTCACTAACGCCTAATAAGCATACTCATTTTAACTCAAACCAACACATTTTCCTAAACCCAACCAAGTAGTTTTGTTGCATAAACCTAAAGTTGATTTGTTTCAATTGTTTGTTACCAATTGTTCAATTCATAACATTTCACTTCCACAGCGTGGTAGGTGCAGTTTGACCGGTTTGAAGCATTAGAATGATAGTGATAACTACTGATATCACCCTTTAGGGCTGCACAATCAATCAAAATCGCAACATCGCCTACTGCAACTTTCAAATCGCAGGAGAAGCAATATTTGTTAAGAGCGAAATGTGTGTCAAAATACCATTGTAAATTAAATATTATTGTGCTGCAGAGATGATCATATTCTGCAGACTAAAGAAATCATCTTTGTTTGATACAGATCCCTGCAGATATCACACCATAATCATTTTTAATACGTTTATCAATGAAAATGAAAATAATGATGTAAAAATGATCATTCTCTCCAATGTAATATAATCTCAGTTGCAATATCAGTCAATATAATCACAATTAGTTATTTTTTCCAAATTGTTCAGCCCTAACTCCCATTCAGTCAGCTGATAACATTCACAATGGGTGCGTAGAAAGTCTTTTTATACCCCGCAGCAGAACTCGGAAACTATTTAACTTAGGAACTTCAAATTTGGTCTGATGGTTGACAGTGTGGTCTAGTTGTGCCTTTCGGGGGTTAGAAGTCCAGGGTGCCCATTAGTTAATCAGTTAATGCCCATTAATTCCATTAGTTCCAAAATTGGAAAACCTTTGGCACTACTTTAGTTGTGTCAAGCGGTGAGCGGGGGTATGTGAGCCATGCTCACTTTTGCCTTGTTGTGATTTGCATGAACTGGACCATATGTTTGTATATGGAATGACATGCATCCTGTTTATTCTATTAGTGAGAATACAATAATGCTGCAGCTTGATGCTCCGTGCACTCGGACATACACATTCAAACCTCTCTATCTATCTGTAAATGCTCAGGTCAACCTGCCTTTCTTAATAACAATCATATATTTACTGAAACAAACACACACCATCTCTTAAACACACACACAAACATGTTCGCAGACAGAGCATATATTCCCCACCATCCACTACTAATTAGGAGCTAATTATCTAGGCAAGTGTAAACAATCTCAGCAGATGGCAAAAACCGTGGCATTAGCACTAATGACCTTGAGCAGTGTGAGGCCGTGAGCTTCCATTCAGGAGCAGCCTCGCTCGTTATGATATGCTGCACTATCATTAAACGCCACACATATGCACGCACAGATACGCACACACCGCCAACCAAGGTTACTATTAAACCAATTGTCATTAAGCTCAAAATGTTGTTTTGTTCTATTATACATAGAAAGTTTCACTTAAAAGTATTTTCAGTTTGCAAGTGGTTCGGGTCATTGCTAACGATGTTAGAATTAACACAATTTTTCAGTGAAGGTCCTCGCAAATATAGTTACATATGTGGTTTTTCTTGTATTTTATGCATGCGTATATGGCTTTTCTGTAGTTGCATAGTGATTTGACTTGCTGATAGGTTTGTGCGTTTGGACCCGGAGTGGATGAAATAAATACTTTTGAGCATTGTTGAGAATTTCCCAGAGTGCATGTATACTGCTCTTAGTTTTTCATCTCATTATGCATGCACAACATCCAATGCACTAATACTGTACTATTGTTATGCTAATGTTCCTCATTTATGATTGAGATCTCCTTTTAAAATAGTGCTTATTGTACAACATAAGAACAACTTTATTGATCCCACGCAGGGAAACTGTAGTGAAGAAGAACAGAAATGGGTGATTTCAGGCATTTTCTGCATCAAAGCAAAGTTGTCGCTGATGTGTTTGCATTTAATGTATTATATATTGTATTTACACATCATCTACGAGTGATTGCAATACACAGCACTGAAGGTTTTATACTAGGGCTGTCTATTAATAAAATATTTAACGATTAATCGCATGATCGCAAATTAATTGCACATTTTTCTGTTCACAATGTACCTTAAAGGAAGATTTGTCAAGTATTTAATACTCTCATCAACATGGGAGTGGACAAATATGCTGCTTTAAGCAAATGTATATATATATATATTTATTATTGGAAATCAATTAACAACACAAGACAATGACAAATATTGTCCAGAAACCCTCACAGGTACTGCATTTAGCATGACTTGCCCCAAACTGCATGTGATTATCATAAAGTGGGCATGTCTGTAAAGGGGAGACTCGTGGGTACCCATAGAACCAATTTACATTCACATATCTTGAGGTCAGAGGTCAAGGGACCCCTTTGAAAATGGCCATGACTGTTTTTCCTTGCCAAAATGTAGCGTAAGTTTGGAGCGTTTTTTAGCCTCTTTCGCAACAAGCTAGTATGGCATGGTTGGTACCAATGGATTCTTTAGGTTCGTATATAAGACAAAGATGTAGTGACCGGAAAACAGGTAATTAAAGAAACATTTCATAGCAATGCTTCTGATCTAAAAATATCTATCTTGAAAGTGCACATGTTCATAAACATGATTTTCCCATCTGTGCCTCTGCTGTTGTATCCATAAGACATGTGACATCAACAATAACCATCAGACTCTCCCCTGAATGAATTCATATCTTTCATTTGAATTTGAATTGAGTCAAAATGCACTTCATGCGAAAGGGCTTTACCATATAACCCACATGAAAAAAAGGCACGAAAAATATTCTATAATGGCAAAATGTGAAGTAATGAAGTGTATGAGGATACTGCTGTTCCTCCAGGTGTAAATCTCCGTGTAGACCTGAGATGACTAATGAACACTTCCACTTGTAGCTGTACCCTCAGAGCAGCTCCACACACTCATTCAAATTGGCTCCTGAAGGGCCTGTCTTCTGCCTCCTCTCATCTTCATCAATGTAAAGTGTAGTTTGACATTACTCGCCGTAGTGCTGTCATAACGCACACTCGTGGTCGTTCTAGCACATCTGGACCCTCCAATCAAACTGGCTTTGTGACGATGTTCGGAGAGATGAATTAAATTGAGTGGGAGAAGAGCCCTTGCTGATATTCCACCGATCCTTTAAAGGTTAATGTTTCATTTCTATTTCTATCTCTCCTCCCCCACAGTTGTACAAAAAAATGATGCATGTTACATTCCATCTTTTTGGCAATGAAGCATTTGTCCTCTTAAGTCCAGCCGCTCTGAGGGGGTCCTGCTCACTCTCTTGCCTAAGTGAGTAAAAAAAAAGATGGCTTTGGGAGTTGGTAACGATAAAGAACAAAGTGATGGATTGAAAAGGAGGTGAGCAGAGGGAGAATATAAAGAAGGCGGAAGCAAGGATGCTGCATTGTGTGACCCCCCGTCTGGGACATAAATGGCAAAGGCAAGCAACTTCTGGTATCTTGCTTTTGAAGGACCTTAGCCCTTCATCTCATCCCGCCTGCCCGCCCAGCTTGGCAAAGGCCATTCTGCCCTTTTTCATACAATGACAACACTCTACTTTCCAGGACAATGCGCCATAGGACAGTGTTTGGCTCTGATCTGCATGATAAAAGAAACCCGATGCAGCAGGAAAGAATGGGATAGAATAGGGCTAATTGCAGCAAGGACGCTAGCCTGCTTTTTCTTGCTGTTAGATGTGTGGAGACAGGTAGAGGGCACAGGGAGAAAGAACGCTTGTCCTTAAGATAGTTTAGTTTAGAGCTGAAGAATGAGCTCAAGAATGACTTGACTTTGAAGCTACAGTTGGTAACTTTAATAAAACTTTTTCAGGCAGAGCAACCTGATTTTTTTTCCCAGATTGTCTGTATCATGTACTACTGTCAGGATATAGTGAGATTGAGCCAATATGCACCAGATTTAACTGTTATCAGCTCATTAAATGTGTGTTATCAGTCTTATAAGCCTCATAGATGTGGGTCAGTAGGAGCCTGCTACACCTACTATGTTGTAAAAGTGAAAGTGAAACTTAAAAACAACACGTTCTAACACATTGTAAAACTGAATGAAACTTTATGTTTTGAACACAAACAAAACAGCTTGTTTAGGTTTAGGCAACAAAAATACTTTAAGTTTAGGGAAAAATATTGTGTTCCGGATTAAAATAACTAGTGTTGAAAAGTGAAAGTGAAACTTAAGGTTGTGAACTACACATTGGTTTCACATGGGATGCAAACCCCGGTCTCCTGGGTGAAAGTACTGTGGCCCCCGACCTCCACCCTATACTACTCATTTGCACCCGTCATAATTACTACGGGCACTAGGTGCCACTATCGTTTTCCTTTATTCCTTCTTTTAAGGCTTTAATTGTCATTTAAAAGTCAATGAAAAAACAAACATCCTGTGGAAAACATGGTAATAGTTTACAATATGTTACTAATAAGGCCTGGGAACAAATCAGGAACAAATTGCAAATTAATGAATAATGAAGAAGTAGTTCCTGAATTAGTAAAATGTATTAAAAGTATTAAATGTAGTTCATTACATTGGCCATCGTTCCCATCTGTAATGACATTTTACTCACCAATTTTTTGTTGAGATATGGGAATACAGCGGCATGGCGTCACTAAAAATCAGTCCGATTGGGCAACAAAAAGGTTTTAAACAAACCTCCAGGTTAGCCAGACTTATTTGAAAGAGAAAACAAAGGTGAACAGTAAAATGTTTACCTTAAGTGTCTCTTATACTGTATATGCACGACTTCCTGGTTCCAATTTAATGCAACTACAATTTTGGATGCACTCTTTAAGTTTTACATCCAAAAAGTGTTTTTGGTGATCTGTAACATTGGATTTTATTGTCGTTTTTTATTATAGCATTCCCTTATCATAGCTTTGATGGGTACAATGTTGTCGTAACTGTTAGAAAATATGGCCAAAACAAACAAAAAATATAAAGAAACTGGAAAGTTGTAATCAATCGGAATTTAAAGGCAATAGGAAGCAGAGTGATACAAGACTTTGGCATGAATATACGGGATCATCTCATCTCTCTATAATAAAAAGATATGAGCCACGGTATTATAAATGCTGCACAATATATTGTAGCAGTGTTTTACAGAGAAGTAGCTCACTGCCAATACCTCAGCTCTAGCTGCTATTAGACTCAAGGACTCAGAGACTCTCCAGGCACTTATACTGTTCCCTCAGGCGCCCGCTTTGTTTCCATTTTGCTCTTCCTCTGCGACAAAAACCTTCTGCTTCCTGAGGTCCCGCTGTAGCGCCATTATGTTGCGCCACCAATACTGTTAATAGTCATTATTCTTCATGGCGACCAGAGACCGATGGGCCATTGTGATGCGATGGTGAATACGTGTTGGTCCACGCCTGAGCCGTGACTGCATGAGCCGGGAAAGAAATGGAGTGTGTGCTTCGTCGGTGGCGTGTGGGGAGATTGTGACAATGAATGTGGAGCTATCTGATATATGACGCTGGATAGGCAGAGTGTATGTGTGTGTAGGGAGAGAAAGGGAGTGTGCGTAAGAGTGCGGTGAGTCGGGCGTTGGAATACAGATAGTGTACGCGCATGCATGCATGTAGGCTTTTGTGTAAGGTATATAGTGTACCTCCGTGCGTGTGCGCCTGTGGGTTCTCTGCATGTGCGAGGGTGTAAAAAGACAGCTGATAGGATGTCAATCACGGGTGCTTCACCTGTCACGGCGGTACTGCCGGTGAGGGATGGCTCTGACCTTCAGCTGTGACAAGGGAGCAAGGCAGCACAATTAGACTACACTTCTGCATCTCTACTCTCTCCCCCACTACCTTCCTCTCGCCGTTCACAGACGTCAGGCCACACCCACCTCCTTTCAATACCCAGAGTTCAATGTCATCGCCCGTATCGTTTTATGTTTGAACCGAAGACAGCGTGCAACCAGACAGAGACGTGACACCCACCTCATACTTGCCAATCTTGAGATCTCAGAGGATTTCAAAACCGAAGCGGGGGGTCTTTGTTCTCATGCATTCTGGTGACTTTTAAGAATCAAAATAACAAATTAATAAGCACACTCCAGCAGCATTTTTATGCCCCATTTTTTATCTTAAATACCTTTTCATATTACTTTTAACTCTTAGGAAAGAATACAGAGTAATTTCGCCATCTGGCATGCACTTGTGTGAATCTCTGTCTCAAACTATTCATCAGTTTTCATTCATTCCTTCATTTTTTTTTTCCCCTGCTTGTGTATCTCTACATTTCTCTCTCCCTCACTGAAAGCCCTTTCACAACGCGACAACGGCACCACTGCCCTCTGAAACCAGTTATTTCCAAAGGCTTTTGCTGCACCACTCATAGTTTTCCTGGGATTATTTCCGGCACTTTCAGTTTTGCACTCTTATTTATAGTGGCAGCAAAACTGTACAATTTAGGAGGAAATTCGTTGGACCTCATTGCGAAAATGGAACATGGCAGTGTGCATGATTTGCACCGAACCCGGTGTGCATAGTTGGAAAATTCAAATGCAGATTTCCCACATTTCTGCATGCATTTTTGCACCCTGTTTGACGGCTCATTCAACGATTATATACTAAAGAAAACATACTTAATAACATCATATTCTATTTCTGCCAATAGATCCCCCTAAATGCTGCACACTGTTCCTTTAAAAGGAGGATAGTTGTAGAGAGAAAGAAGGCACGGCAAAAGGAGGAGGAACGACTTAAGAGCGAGGGCAACAGGTCACTTCTAAAAGAAAATGGAGAGCGAGTTAAGGATGGGTAAAGGACAGGTGAAGCGCCGCGCTGCACGGCGAGACGAGGGTGTGCTCTTCCCTATAGACAGTGATGAGCGCGGGACCTCTGATGGATGGTCCAACCTCGGCCCTCTTTGCGGTGTCATTAGGCACAGGGGTTTGCAGGACTTGTCTGAATGCAGCGCGCAGTGCCAGCAGCCATTCATCACCGCGGCTGCTGTTTTGTCGGCTGAAGCCATCAAGAATAAAGTTCCGCTGGTGTGGATTCTGGAGCTAATGGAAGTGAGGATTTTTCACACGTATACGATCTATAAGTCATAACCTCCTGCAACGGCCTTGATTAAAGTTTTACTGCGGCGTATGTGCGAACGAGACTAGTGGATTAACCTATTTATGACCAAAGACTATATTTAGTATGATAAGGAAAAATGCCACAACATTTCTGATTGGTCCAAAGTCTTTAAATATGGTACGGACATACTTGGGCAGGTATCTAAGTAGTCCCATGTGCCCAAAAACTAGATATAGAATGAAAAGCTCACTTTTCAGCCAATTGGTTTGACCGATTTTGAAGGCAAGCCATATTCCACCAAAGGATATTCAATATTTCAGTTGTAGGCATAAATGGGTTCATTGAAATCCCAATATAGTTGTGATTTACTTGTGTTTTTTCTACCTATGTGTTGGTGTATCTTTTGAAAATAACAATTCAAACTCTTTCGGTTGGATTTAGTGGGTTTTCCACACATATCTACACACATTAGGATTCAGGTCTGTTCATACACTCAGTGTTACCCAAACTGGCCTTGGCTTTATCTCAGCTATTTTACTCCACTGTGAATTGGATACCACTATATTGTACTGATACAGAGCAAAAGGGCAAACTAATTTTCTCTGTGCAGCGCAGGTAAACTGATCCAATGGCCGCTTCATACTGAACTGTAAATGCACACACGTGTGCCTCAGATGGTATGAAATACTTTCATTTCTTTCAGTGATGGGCTTTAACCCTCCAAGGACGTTGGGGGGAATTATGCGGTTTTACAAGCTTAAGGCAGATTAAGATCCTGACAAATCCTACATTGTTTTTATCCAGGACTAAATGTAATACCTGCAGCAAAATACACATTTACAGCCCTGAATTTCTAGTTTCAAGAGAAAGTTGAATCAAAAAATTGTTTTGTGAGTGCGATGAAATGTTGCAGAAATGGCCACCTGACAATATAAATTTTGGCTCGGCATATCGCCAGATTGGCAGGCCCGTTGTGTATGAATGAGGTCTCTTCAGCACTGCTGGGACATTATGCAGTGTGATGGAAAAATGGGCGCCGCAAACTGGAGTGCATCTTACATAAATCGAATGGAAAACCTATTTTTTTTTTTATTATTATTTTTATAAAGTGGTGGAGGAGAGTAGCCCGCTAAGAGCAGTGGAGTGGCCGAGCGTTGTGTTTTGAGTGTCCACTTTTAGACAGATGCTCATCAAACAATGGCAGACACGGTTACGGAGGTGGGCGGCAAACCTATCAATCTCAGCGCAGCCAATACACTTCCATTTGAGGAAGCTGTCAGTCACCTGAGAGGTGCAGTAATGGCACGGCTGTCACCGGAGAGAGAGAGAGAGAAAGAGAGAGGGGGAGAGATTGGACAGGAGGGTAGCAGAGGGAGAGGAAATGATTTGGTAAACTGGAAGGAGAAGAGCTGCGACGTCTCCAAGACTGTTCAGGAAATGATTACCTACAGCTGTTGGAGCTAATTATTGCATAGCTGCGGGGATCATGTGTGGATTACTGTGCTTCTCTATTTTTAAGGAATAGTTTGATATTTTGGGTAATGTGCTTTTTGACTTTCTTGCCGAGAGTAAAATGAGAAGATCGATAGCACTTATGTCGAGAGTGGTATGGATCTTCTCATCCTACTTTCTCTCTCGGGTATTTCCCAAAATATCGAACTCTTCTTTCCCGTTCGAAAGCGTATTTCTGAAGCAAGTTTGATTCTGTGTTTTATAAATGAAAGGAGGATCTCACCTGCTTTCTGCCGACTGCCGTTGCTGCATCATAATCTTATGAGGCACTGTGCCCCTTTTTCACCAACTTTACAACGTGCAAGCTGCGATTTGCAATGAGGCTTAATTTCCTCTCACTCATTTTCACTCAAGTTTCATAAATCAAAACAAAAACACCGTGTTTGAGAATGCGAGAGCTCGTGTAGGATTCACAAGTGTTGATGTGATGGGCAATCAGCAAACTTGTCGCTGCCACCGTTTGTGATCTGAATGCAAGCACACAAATTAGTTTTGGGAGATTCTGCTAACCATTTGTGGTGATGAATCCATGAATCTAAACTGGAGATTCTCCAGAGGCTTCCAGGAAGGAAAGCTCTTTCCCTTCCTCTACTATTGAGTTATTGTTGTTATATGGCAATACAACAAGGGACCAACAGAGTGCTACAGGAATGAGTCTTAAAACCTGGAAATGAGTTAGCATTTTAGCACTTTCGGTTCCCTCGTCTGGAAGTCAGTGTTTTTTTTTGTTAGATGCCTGAATAAAGGTCTGTGGTTAACACAAGCTGAAGAGACTTTAATGGTTTGTTCTACGATATAAAAAATGTCAGTAAATACCCAGCTTTTGAATTTTGAAGCCTTTATGTGTCTTAAAAAAGGTGGTTGCTAACAAGTGACTAAATGAGACTACTAACCGTCATCACGCCGACTCGTCCGCCGTTACAGCTGCGGTGTGTATACTCATGCGACTGTGGTGTAGTTCGTTTATAGCCTGACGTTAGCTTTTAACTTCTGATGATTGCATTAAAACTTCAAAAATCATAAAAGTGGTGTTCATTTGTGAAGATTATCTTGCTGAATAAAACATGTAAGTATCATAAACGTTTATTTTCTGCGATATCCAAAACCCAATAGAACAATCCCATTGGCTTTTTGTCGAAGGAACCCAGGGCGATGCTAACTTCCTGGTTGGCCTACAAAAATACATCATCCCTGCACCACTCTATGTCATATTTTATATGTGTATTTAACATAATCAGTTATATTTATATCAACTCACGAATGTTGATATTGTTATTACTGGGCTCTTCCACATATTTAAATTAATGAAAAACTTTTTTTTCTTTATCAGTTAAGGATTTCAAAATAAAGGCGTATCTTAAAGATGGTGATGTGTATCAATGTTTTCTCTTTGCATAGATGATACTGGATCGTTGGGCATGATATATCGATCCAGATCGATGTATCGTTACATGTACGTTAATGGGAAAATCCCATTGGCTTTTTGTCGAGGGATCAGAGGGCGATGCTAACTTCCTGATTGGCATGCAAATATACCGTTATCCCTGGAGCACTCTATATATGCTCACATTTTATCTTACAGTATGGTCTGATTTTAATAAGGCTGTGTTTCTTGAGCAGCTTTCACAATCAAATGCAGTCTTCATATTTCTTGCTTGTCTTTTTTTTCCCTCAAAAGCATCTCATATTAGACGGGAGATCACATCAGCAGAAATCCTGTTGGGGTAAAACTAACAACCTCTCTTTCAATCCAATTTCTGCTCCCGTGTTGACAGAAAGTACGAGGAAAAAAAAAAAAAAAAACAAGATTAAACTTTCCACTTGCCCTTTCGACACATCTCCCTTTAGGTTTTAAAAGAACTTTTTTTTTCTTTACTACCAGAAATCCTTACTGCTTCTGTGTTTAGCAAAAATAAATGTTCTCCCTCAACCTCTACTGAATAAAAAAAAAAAACAACAACACACTTCAAAATTCTTTCTGGCTGAGCTTTGCAGGAAGGTTATTGTAGATGAACTTCCGACGTGAGTGGAAAAAGTTGTGTTTTAGAAAGTTCAGGTCGGGTTTTGACATATAGTCATTCACAAAACCAAAAACTGTGCCCCTCGAAGTAATGAATGAAAAACTATTACAGTTGACAACCTCTTCTGGGCCTCCTAAATCTCAGTGCAGCTTTGGATACAATAGATCAATCTATCCTTCCCAGCCTTCAATTTTGTTTTGTCAGATACGGCCTTTATGATATTTCATGCTCTCACATGTACTCGTGAGTGACCCCCCTCAAAACAGTTGTGTGTCAGACTGCTTAATTCAACTCAGGAATATCTCAAAGATTCAAGTGTTCCTCACAAAAAACCGAGATGGATCTGAATGCAGCTGCAGGGCAGCGTTTCTTTAGAAAATGACATGACCCATGTAGATCATTGGTTTACACCCAGCAACCACTACAGTACCTTTAACCCCTTATCATTCCACCCTCTTCTTAAGAGTGGAAGTGGTGGGAGACAGGGGGTATTTAGTGAGAGATAGCATGTCAACAGTAGATGTCACATAGAAGTGGTGTACATCATCTGAAAGCTGGGAACCTGAACATTCATTTGAGATGCAGTTCAGCACATTGTGCCAAGTTGTTCTAGTCATTAAAATAAGAAACAATCATATTCTTATCATACTATATCTAGTATTTGGGCACATGGGACGACTGTTTTTGCAATAGACTCCTTTTTATTTTACGATCAAGCTGGAGTATGTTCCCAAATACTAGATATAGTATGATAAGAAATTGTCTGTATCTCAGAAACTACAAAGTAATCAAGTATTTGGTGAAAAACTAAATAATATGGAAAACATTTAATAAATGCTATAGTGTTTTTCTGCATTTTTTAAAAGTCCTGACTTTGACTATTAATAATAGTGTGATTTTTTTATGTGATCTAACAAATTTAAAGTTATGCTGTTAGATACTTGCCCAAAGTAGTACATTTTTCCTTATCATACTAAATATCGTCTTTGGGTACCAGGATTTTTGACCATCAACGATGGTTATTATTATTATTGCTGCTTTGTTTGCTGCCACTCTGCCCTCTCTCTTCTAACTTTTTAATCTTTATGAGAATATCATGTTAAAATAACAAAAATCATGAATGCTGTAAGCAAAAAATGTGCAACTTGCTACTTGTTTGCTACAATGACGTGCCTTGACCGATTGTCCTGCACAGTATAGGGCCTAATATGACAGTAAACAGGCGCGGGGCGCAGTACATATCAGCCCTGCTCACTGCCCATTGCCTGCAAGCCCCTTCATAACAAAATATCCAGTCCTAACACCCATCCAACAAGGCTTCTGGCTTAAGAGTTTCTGTGTGCAGTGATGTAAATAAAACCCTTGTTTGCCCCCGTAACCTAAACTTAGACTTTATTATACAGCTCAGCATTTGGAGAATGTTTCCGTAACTCCAGCCTTATAATCACTCTGCTCCTCCAGCCCACTTTTCAACCTCCTCTAATATGCACTTTCTCTCATTCTTTCCTGTGACCTGGGTATGCTGGCACAATAGCCTATACCCCGGCCTGATCACAAATAATACTTAAATTGAAAGCTCATTAATGAAAGATTATGGCTCCTTTGAATAGCCACGGTGGGCTTTTATTCTGCGCCCATATACAGCACAAAGAGCCGAACACAAAAGGAACAGGCATTGACCCCTGCAGGAGCACAAAGGCTACAGCAGAGCTTTTGTGCCAATATTTAAATACACACTCCTTGGCCAGAATGTATGACCTCTTTTACCGGAATAAACAACTATTTATAGCGAGACGTATCGGAAGAAAATAAAGAAAAAACATAGCTTGACAGCATTTAGTCCACTCAACTATACTGCACTTGTGTTCCTTCCTGCTGCTCCATTTTAGATCTACAAACACTTATAAATAGGTACACAGTGGAAGCAATCAGACGGGAAAGGAAAGCAGGGGGTAAACCAACCATGATTACTGTGAGAGAACACGGCAGGAGGTCAAAGAAAAATGTATGGCAGAAGGTAAGAAGGAGCTAATTGGCTCGCTGAGCAGCGAAACCAACCCCATCCATTCCCCTGGCTTTATTAAGACATGCCCTTCATTAGGTGAGCACAAAAGGGGACAGAGCAATGATCACATTTATCCTGGGGAGGAAGGTGGAAGGGGGCACGTACAGTGTGTGTGTTTGTGGTTGTGTGTGTGTGTGTGTAGGGGGACAGAGGGGGGTCTCCTTGTTTATATGTATATGCCTTTGTGCGAGGCGTGAGGATGAGCAGAAAGCCGCCAGCAGAGACGGGGATGAGATGGATGAGGTGGGCGACGTGTGTGCGCATGCAGCTCCGTCTGTGTGGAGACTTTGTCAAGATCCCAGCGGCACACCGTCTCTCTCTGTGTGTGTGCGTGTGTGTGTGTGTGTGTGTGTGTGTGTGCGGAAAATGACATTCACTTGTGAGCAAACACCTGCTGTGTGCATTCAAACATGCATGACTGTACACAGATACATGCACATTCTTAAGCACACTGTATATATTCATGCACACACAGACAATCAGCAAACACGTTACATTTATTTACCTGACACTTTTTATCCAGAGAGACTTACAATAAGTGTATTCAACACTGCACACACGCACACTAACACAACCGACTGGTATCTTTTACTCCGTCAACCTGCTCCTCACTCAGCGACTACAGATGGAAATGAGCTTTTAGGTGCAATAAATGTACTGTGCATTGCTCCACTTAAAGGGACTGTATGTAAGTTTTTACATGTATAAGCGTTTTTTAATCGAAGAAATCTCCCCTGCGGTGATAATGATTGGCTCAACCGCGATATGCGGTGTTATTGCCTTTTTTATTTGTTGCAAATTCTATAATTTATCCTGATTTAATGCTATATTAATAAGCTTTATTGTTAGGCTGTTATTAAGTATATTGTTGCTTTTTAATTGACAAAGATGACCTTTTATAAAAAACTAATTAAATAATTGTTATTGTTAAATGCAGAACACAAAAGGGCAATGAAGGGCATTGTTTATTTTAGTTTTTTTCATCTGGTTGCTATGATACGGAAGTAAAAATGTCCGCACAAGGTAGTGTACTTGCTCTGGATATATGTGAAATATGGGGCGCACCCATTGCGAAGAATTTAAAAAGAAAAAATGTTAACGTAGCGGTTGTGGCGGTTGCTTGCCATCCCATGCGATTGGCTTGTCAATAGCGAGGCATTGCAATATTGCGGATATTGCGACAGCCCTAGCCAATGTGTGAACAGGTTGTAACCTAACCTAATAAATGAGACCTTCTGCGGCTTTCTGGGTTTCCTCTCTCAACCTGTGGACTGCTTTTAATGTGAATAATATAGAACGTTTTTTTCTGGGGAAAATCCAACCTGTTTAACGTCATGCACGCTCGTGAGTGCCTTTATTTTCAGCTCCGCGACAGGGCTAACAGTGTGCAATGGTAGATAATGTTTGGTTAGAAATGGAGTCCACTAACACCAATGAACGACCTGCCTCCACCACAACTCAGACTCCAACACAAACACCACAGAAGCACAAAAAAAACAAAGTTATATCTAGTGAAGCCCGTCTTGCAAAACAAGAATATGACCGACGTAGGGGGGAAACTAGGATCGACATCGGCCGAGCCTTCGATTCATGGAGGGACCTTTGTTTAGTCAGCTAACATTACTGCCAAGCATGCTATTTTGATATTGTGGTTTGACCGGTTTTTTGACTGATGCTCGCACGCATCTACGTAGTGCAAGCGTGAGCAACAGGACGCTGACTGTCGTTCACTTGACGGCCACAGGTGTCACTGTTAACAAGCAATTTCTGATTCCTACTTAGAGCCCCTTTAAATGAACAATAAGATGAACTGATGCATGACATTCATCATGCAGGATAAATTTTGTGTCATCGTTACTGTAAGATTAAAAGACCAAAAGAGGAGAGATGCCACTTTGCGTGAAGAAGAGACCAAAAATGAGCAGAAAGGAGTCGATGTTTATTGAACCATCTTGACTGCTCTCCTTTTGTCCAACAAACAGCTGCTACGTGGCAACAACACAGACTGACTAAAAAGCCCATTCTAGTACATTAAAAGCCTTCTAACAAGGCCATGAAGTGGAATTGTTTCCTGCCGTACTCCACAATGAATAAGTGTTGAATCGGGAGAGATGCTGGATAATGGCCTCTCCGTCAAAGTACCTCTGCTATCAAAAGCTCTGCATATTGATCTACGCTAATCGCTAAGTGGCAATTTAGACAATTGTGCCCCAGATTTTTAAAGCAAGTACTCTTTAAACAAAATTCATGTTATCCAGCGCAAACAGAAGTTTCCTTCTAATAAAGTGAATTGATGAGTGGACCATGCAATTTGGTTGGAAGCTCTGGAAAAAGCTAGAAATGTGTCGTGCATCAGAGACGCATGCTGTTGCACATTGAAGTACAACATTCAAGTACAATATTACAGACAAACCGCTGCAGTGTGCGTCATTGTACAGCAGGTCTTTGTTATACGAGTACCCTTGATTGAATCGCTAATAATTTGTGTTTCATTCTTACTTATTTTCAATGATTGGTCACCGTTTCTATGAAGGGGCATTGTTCATGATAATTTACTCCTGAAACAATCTGCTGTTTGTTGTTGCATGGCCTCATGACGAAATACCCTTGATACTAATTTTCTTCATTCACTGACAAAAAAGGGTTTCTCCTTCCCAGAATGGAAATCTGATATTTTAACTTTGTCTGGCACCCCAAACAAACACTTGCCATGAAACCACAACAACAGCTGTTTACAAAAAATGCATTACAGGATGCGTAGTACCAATCTTATTACCTTAATTTCTACATTAGGAATTACATTCTTAGAACTTTCACATGGAAAAACCTGTTTGCCATTTCAGGTATAGTTTGAGTCGTTATCAGTGGGCAACCTCCAGCTCTGAAAAGTGAAGCCAATGCGGAAATGCCTTAAACTTGCATTCTTTCTAACAGCCAGCAGGGGGCGACTCCTCTGGTTGCAAAAAGAAGTCTGATTGTATAGAAGTCTATGAGAAAGTGAGCCTACTTCTCACTTGATTTATTACCTCAGTAAACATTGTAAACATGAGTTTATGGTCTCAATCGCTAGTTTCAAGTCTTCTTCAACACAGCATGATGTTCATTGAGTAAATTATGGTCCCATTTAGAGTCAATTAAGACCATAAAGCAGGGGATGCTTTAGGGCATGGATACTTTGACAGGTCTCTACAACGGCGTTGTCCGTCAAATCAAGATGGTGACGGCCAAAAACCAAGATAGCAAGGGCCGCATTGACGAACTTTAGGCTTCAAAAACAGTCCCCAAACCAATGGGTGACGTCATGGTAAATATACGTCCTCTTTTTATCAGTCTATATTTGTCTCTGCAGCATAAATCAAATGCACCCTTTACAACAAGGCAGTGGCGTACTCCGGTTCTTCCATTGCTACAACACAGCTGCATCTACCTGCGAGCTCTGATTAAGTCCTCCTCCTGGGGGAATTGCTATTTGGCATCTCTTCAAATATCAGTGATATTTGCACAGGAGTATTGTATTTGCGCAGAGTATTCACTGATAATACTGTGTTCACATAATAAATCAGTTCCACGTGATTTGGCTGACTGAAATGTAATGAACGGCGGCCAGGACGAGGGAGGGATGTGTCATTTTGTGGCTGACACATGACTAACACTCTCTTTCAATTTCATTCTCGCGTCGAACTATAAACTTGGCTAAATGGTCGCGGCGCACGCAGTTATGATGGAGTCCAACTGACAGGTTGGTCAACACCTCGTTCACGCGTGTATGCGCTCATGTATGTGTGCACATTTACATTCCAGCCGCTGCAGAGGCAGAGAGCGATAGGAAGAGCAGACTCCTCTTTTTGTCTCTGACTCTCCTGCTGTAACCTGCCCATACATTATTGAGCACCGACGAACAATGTTCCACGCCGTTAATTTTTCAGCAGGCCAGGGGTGGACTGCAGACACACCCCATCCCTAAGCCGTGGGTTGGTGAGGTCACTGACGCGTACTGTCTCGCATATTGTGTGCGTGTGGACTGTGTGTTTGTTGATTTATTCCCTCTGACTGCTCTTAATTCCTTGCCCTTACATGCCTCGCACGCTTTTACCCAATTCTTCACTTTACCTGATGTAGAAAACCTCTAAATTAGTTTAAAATCTTACAGTACATGAGATTTTGAGTGCAAGACGTGGGCTTAAATTCTCCCTGTGTCAGAGTACAAGGACCTCAGCGGAGCATAACGAAGGTTATCTGCAGGGATGTTTCATGCAGGCTTTTTTAGCCATATGATCGGGACACATGAGATGCTTCTCAGCTTTATTGTGTCCCGTAATACAGGAATTGATTTGCCTCCATAAACATAATAGCGTAATATGCTCAGTGTACTGTGCACCACACTCCAGCACTAAGGAGATTTTTCTTTCTGGATCTTGTGGGAAATTAAAGCAGCTCGCTCCTGAGCACACACATTCCTAAACACACACGTACACGTTTTTTTGCGCACGGAAGAAAACGGGCAATTACACAAAACTAACAGGAATGGGGAAGCATGTATTGGCATACATTAAATCACCTTTTCTTCCATTTTTACAGTACATAATCTTCCCCACACCTGTGTATTAAAACTTTTTTTTTCTTTGTGTAGCTCGGTTTCACGGCATTAGCTGCTTAGTCTAGCTTTGCAAGTCATTATCGGAGGTGGGGAAAGGATTGCTGTGGGCGAAGTGATAAAGGTAAGCATGCAAGCTGATAGCTTAGCCTGTCGTGGCTAAAGGTTAGCTCACAGATTTACGGCTGCCGTCCCTCGCTGCCTCGGCTGTTTAAAGAGGTAGACACTTTTAATGTTTTCAGCCGCTCTGATTGATTGCGGCCAGACAGCGCTGTCTTATCCCTACACCAGAGGAGATGAGGACAGACATATGAGTGATATCACTTTTCAAACTTTTGAAGATGACTGATCATTTCATATCCGAGATTAATGGTTCCCAACCCGTTCAGCTTGTCAACTCTTTAAAGCAAAGTAAAGTCTACTTTGCAACACCTCGTCAGAGTGCAGATTCATCCCAGATTCCTCCATCTCACAGGGAGGTAGAAAAATCTTGAATAGCTGAGAAAAAAAAATCCTTTTCTTATGCATCCACACCGGCAACAGCTGTGGCCGGAGGAGTTGTGTCTAGAAGGTAACCCATGAATTGCAAAAACTTGCAAAAACTCTCACAAGACTCGCTGCCCTGCGACCTATGCTGACCTTAAACACCTAACCTTAAACCTGCAGTAGACAGAATATTTTTGGCATCATTGGGCAAAGATTTCCATAATACCCTTTCAGCATATTGTAATTCAAGTGTTCTGAGAGAAAAACTAGACTTCTGCACCTCCTCACGGCTCTGTTTTCAGGCTTTAAAAAATCTACTTTCACCAATCACAGCTCATTTCAGAGAGAGAGAGCGTTCCTATTGGCTGTTCATTCAACGGAGGCAGCTGTCAATCACTCGCAAACTCCGACCAAACGGTCAAACTAGGCAGCGCCGATCAAATATGAATAAATATTCTGTTACTGTAATGACTAATTTTTGCCTCAAATGTTTTCAGAAACCTCTTGTTTAGCTGTAAAATGAGAAAGTTTGTGACCATAACTCAAGAATTAATATGCTAATTATGACAATTTCACAGAAATGTCTAACAGGATTAAATGATAAAGTGATGACATTTTGGACAGACATGGATGTAAACTGTAACTTGACTGGTTGGCGGAGGCGTACAACCGTGAGGCGGTAATTCTAGTTTGTAGCAGAAACATGCTTTCTCTTTGTGTGTTTATCTTGTTAATCATCTTGGGACCCTTCATACTGAGCAATTTGACATTGAAATTACATGTAATAGATGTATATGATACGTCTGTTTGTCAGTAGACGTTTAGTTTAAGGTTATTCAAGGGTGATAAGTGAAAGCTTAACAGTTATACTGTAAACGCGGGGGTGTGCAGTGCTTATGTTACATGTTCACAGGTTTTTATGCATTTTTTAAAATGTAAAATGTAATGATGTTTTTGAAATATGGCCTAAAACTGGGCTATATATAGCCAAAAAACCCTGTGGTCTATGTCAGAGCTAAAGCACAGAGGCGATGTTGAAAAGCCTATAGCTCAGTGGGCTCCTACTTTTTCTTCTGACCCGTAGGGGGAACCTGGCCCACAGGACGGGAAATGACTAGAATGAAAATACCATAACACCATAGCAACAAATCTAATGTATGCTGGATGTGGATGTGGGTTGAAGTCTGACCAGATCAAGTCTTATACCGAAAAATAAATAAGTAGCCTGCAAAGGACAAATGAATAAATGATAATCCCTGATGAACTTGTGACCGGGTCATCTTCTCCAACCCACTGAGCGTCAGGCTCGTGGTCAGTGCAGCGCTGTTTGGACCTGCAGCGCTGGATGACCGGCAACAGTAGAGATTAGTGGCTGCCAGCATGGCCTCATGGGAAATGCAGTGCTACAGGCGAAGAGGAGGAGGAGGAGGAGGAGGCGTCACTGAGCCATGAATTGAACAAAAAGGGCCAACAGTAATACACTGGAGATGTGCCAAAAGCTGTCTGCTGGGGCACGACGTGTGTGTGTTTGTGGACATGTATGGATGTGTTATGGATATGTGTGTGTGTGAACAGAATAGTGAACAGCTGATTGGTTCTGTGTAATGCACGTGCCATATATGTGTGTGTGTGTGTGTGTGTGGACGCGGGGTGGTGGAAATCAGCAGCTGGCCTTAGTTTGAGCGTCTCTTAGGGATGAGAGTCAGCACACACACACACACACACACACACACACACACGCCTGCCAAACCACTCTCACGCACACACAAAATGTACAGTGCTGTGCTGACATACATACACTGGAACATTTTGGAGCTCATCCACACACACACACACACACACACACACACACACACACACACACACACACTCAGCAAGAGGGCCAGACCAGTGTGCTAAATAAAGACAGACAGTAGAACAGATTTTCACACCCAGCAGGGCCATTAGCAGCTCAGTTAGACCACCAGCAAACTTCCATCCTCATCAGCAGCAGCACAAACACATGCATCCAGACACCTGCCATCAAAGAATGACACACACACTCACTCACACAAGTTACGCAGAGATAAATAAAACCCATTTAGACCCACATTCACATCCAGACACACATTCATTAAACTCTTAGCAAGTTCTTGATATTCAGGTGTGAAAATATATAAGCACCTGTGTTTGTCTGTACGTGTGCGGCCCCCCAGGCTGCACCTGAAATATGTATGCTGTGTCCGGGAGCACCGGACCCCTGAGGATTTTGCTCGGAGGGAGGTTGCTGTTCACGGCTGCAACCGCAGCACCACAACGGCCTTCTGGGAACTGGAGAGTGTGTGTGTGTGCGTCGACTGCCTGTGGAAACTCAGCTGTGTGGTTTTGCACTAACTAAAGCTGAGAAATGTGTCACCTGTAAAGCCTGCGAGCTCTCAGACATTTTTAGAAGAAAGAAAGCGAGCGTTTTCATGAAAAGAGATATTTCTCTGGTCAATGGACAAGACAGACCAACGCATCCAGCCGCTATTCTGCATCACCTTCAGTCCAGTGTGTTTTTATCCGTTGTGAAAGAAAATCCAGAGGCGATCTTGACTACAGGATAGTCGGAGGTCACGGTGCATTATCATGCAACTGGCATAAATCAGTCCCCTGAAAAGATTCACCACTAAGTAAAGAATTCATGGTCCAACTGCGAGAGAGAAACATGATTGAATTTCAAGTAGTTCTTGACATGTTGGCTTCGTTATTTTCTTTAAAATATTCTCCATACCTGTCGTGTGCAGTCTTATTTTAAAAATATGTATTATATTAGCAATGTCAAGTGATTCTAATAATGAAAAAAAGTGCAATTAATCACGATTATCTGTTCAATATGTACCATAAAGAAAGATTTTTCAGGTATTTAATACTCTTATCAACATGGGAGTGAAAAAATATGCTGCTCTGTGTAAATGTATGTATAAATTTAATATTGGATATCAATTTACAATACAAAACAATGACAAATACTGTCCAGAAACCCTCACAGGTACTGCATTTAGCATAAAAAATATGCTCAAATCATATCATGGCAAACTGCAGCCCAACAGGCAACAACAGCTGTCAGTGTGTCAGTGTGCTGACTTGACTATGACTTGCCCCAAACTGCATGTGATTATCATAAAGTGGGCATGTCTGTAAAGGGGAGACTCGTGGGTACCCATAGAACCCATTTTCATTCACATATCTGGAGGTCAGAGGTCAAGGGACCCCTTTTGAAAATGGCCATACCAGTTTCTCCTCTCCAAAATTTAGTGTAAGTTTGGAGCGTTATTCAGCCTCCTACAAGACAAGCCAGTATGACATGGTTGGTACCAATGGATACTTTAGGTTTTCTAGTTTCATATGATGTCAGTATCTTCACCCTAGCTTTAAAACTGAGCCCGCTACAACCTACAAATCACAAGTTGCGTTAATGCGTTAAAGAAATGAGTACCATTAAAACTAATTTTGACAGCGTTAATTATATTTTATATGTGTGACATCGAAGCGTAAAGACTGATGGTGTTAAGGAGGATTTAAAAGGGTTTGTTTTTGACCTTTTTAAGAGTATTTGTAGGGAAATGGGAGAAATGTCCCCGACTACAGCGCTTGTTATTTTAGAAATGAATTCTCCAAGTTCTTCTCAATTATGAATTCCCACCCCAGGGCAGGCATTTGTACCTGGCACGGTTCTCATTAATGAGCGAGCTGATTTAATTGACTGTGTGCCGCAGACTGGGTTGTGAGCGTCCGTCTGACACACTAACCTGCACGCCACACACACACACACACACACACACACACACACTCGCATGCCCCGGCGTTGAGTCGACCCGGGCCGTGGCCCCAGGGAGCATCCTCTGGCATGAGCTGTGCTGTATGCAAATGAGGGGCCTCCACCACACAATAATTGCTTTGTATTGCTCGGGCCTGAGCTGCATAGTGGAAGACTTATTTTTCAATTCTTGTTTGCAGTTTACAGTGTGCGCTGCACTTAGGATAAGGGGTGTTACACATTTATACTCTGCTGGTTGTGTGACATACTGTATATAGGGCTGCAACTAACGATTTTGTTCATTGTCAATTAATCTGTTGATTATTTTCTTGATTAATTGATTAGTTGTTTGGTTTATGAAATGTCAGAATATGGTGAAAAATGTCAATCAGTGTTTCTCTCAGATGTCTTGTTTTGTCCACAACTCAAAGATATTCAGTTTACTGTCATAGAGGAGTAAAGAAATCAGAAAATATTCACATTTAAGAAGCTGGAATCAGAGAATTTTGACTATTTCTTCTTAAAGAATTACTGAAACCGAATAATCGACTATCAAATCAGAAGTATTTTATTCCCTATGCCATACAAGCATTGAACTCAATGACCGCACTAGGAAACACTTATCAAATGTACTCTCTTTTATTATGTATTTAACATTCTGCTGCCTGCCCATTGCACTATTGATTATTGTATTATCTACATAGATGGTAATTCATTTAATAGTTGACAACTAATCATTGATCCATTAATCGTTGCAGCTCTACACATATAAGAATAATTCCCTTTTAGACAAAATGACTTACTAATTACATTCTTGTTACATTATTCAATTTTTAGGACATATAACAAACACATTGTAGCTAAAGTTATGTAGCTAAAGTGCTGGTAATATGTAGCTAGTGATGCAGCAGATCTGTCTGTGTGAGTTAATTGTGCGTCGATCTGTTGGTAATGCCTTGGGGATCCACTAGGGGGGATCTCGGCGCTCCTCTCCCTCACTCCAGACAGTGGAGTGAAGCTGTCACTCAAACCTTCTTCCCTTCCCTGTTTGAGGTAATTACCGTATAAACAGCACTATAGACTTATAAGGTGACTTTTCATGTGTCAGCTGAAATAGCTGGGATGAGAAGTTAAAATGTGTTATATTACATAACCTCATGTTGTACTTTATACCGGCTAAAATTTCATAGACATGTATAGACGGTGAGATGAAGCCATTTTGGTTGTTACAAGCTTTATTTGTTGTTCAGTTTTTGCTCTCCTTAACATTTATTCGCTGCTGCAAAGCACTTTGTAAGTTTAGTCGCCAATTGCTTTATAAATTAAAGCAGCAATAACAGATTTATAACACGATGTAAACACAACAGTGGTATAATATCACCTTATGAAGTTTGTGTGGAATGTGTTAGCAAATAGGTGTCTGTTTACACACCCAGCAGCATTCATTTATAGTTGTGTTTCTAGCCACCTGGCAAATGTAAGTTCAATATTTACTTTAATTCTAGCTCTGCTTTGGTTCCTACAACCCTGAGGGAAATATGTGGTTGTTAAGCAGCTAAATGCAGCTAAATAATGTTCCACTTTGTTTACCAGATAGTCACTAACTTTGCCTTTACAGAGCTGTTTTTTTGATGAAAACAGCTGCCTGCTGCGAACGAGGTTGAGAGCAACGAAGGTGAACCAAACAGTAAAGTTGTGGGACATAAAACCAAAACAATAATCTGAAAGCCACTAAAACGCTCCGTAGAACTGAGGGACACTGCAGAGTTTGATTATAAGTTCTGTTTGGGTTCATCACTATGAGTTTATTAGTCATTTGAACTATTGTTTTATAGAAAAGATAGTGACTAGTGCAGCTTAAGATGTTTCTACAATAGCCCAGAACGGATGCACATACCGAGGCGGTTGCTAGAAGGGTGGTTGCTATGGAACATTGATTTAATTATTTAGCTATATATTTATTTACATTACATAAACTGTCCAGCGTCAGTAGGAGGACTTTTATAACTGCTTGTTCTAGGCTTGACTTTTTGTTTTGGGGTAGGTGGAGGTGTGTTGCTTGGCGTGGCGAGGATGTCGCTCCACTTTCTCCTGTCCCCGAGTTTCATTTTGCCAATCCACTTTCGACAATAATCTCTTTTGTGTCAAGACCTTCAGATCGTTTCTGAATCGTGGTGCTGCGAAGGCAGTGGTTAGTGTATTTCTGCTGCGCTCCTGGTTTCTGTCAATTTCTCAGCAACATTGTGGATGCATGTCGTTTAGCAGGTGGATTTTTTTTACTGGAGATGAGCACTGCTCAATTAAATTAGTCCATTTTGTCATTGGTTTTGGCAGCTAACTTTGTTTTTACTTTGTTTCTGTAATTTGGGCCATGTTGGCGGAAGTAGTAGTATTTTTTTAAAGCAATTTTTTCACTATTTTTGGACTCACATAACAATTCATTTATTAATGGAAAACACAGACATATTAATAGTTAATGAAAATAATCATCAGCTGCATCCCTAAGCTATTCTGTCAGCTCATGTCCCCGGAGTGTTTTTCTCCTTCTGCGTGTGCTGATTCCACAGTTGGATATCACTGATGAGCTCTCATGGACTTCCTAATGAGAGGGACTATTGGAGATACTCATCAGTGATCAATGTTTGCTTTGGCCTCACACCTTCCTGTGGATGACTGAGTATCTGCGTATGGCTGATACATGCTTGCGTTTTGTTTGCATGCCCCTCTCTCTCTCTCTCTCTCTTTCTCTGTCTCTCACTGCAGTGCTATCTGTTCCTCTCTTCCCCTGCTTCTCTTTCTTTCGCCTCCCCCCCAATCCTCTTTTATCTCTCCATCTCAGATAAAAGCAAAGCGCACGTCGCCAGGGAATAATTAGTCTCGGCCATCTCAAATCACTATTGCACATCTCAATCTCCCTCGTTTTTGCAGCCTATCTTCCTCTGTGCCAGGCATAGTATTAACTCACACTGCTCTGGGAGATGCCCAGGCACTCCAACTCTAAAGGTACCTCAGAGTCTGTTTTACATTTCATCTCCATTTTGCATCTGTTAAGCCCTCCGTCTGCCATGCTGCTCTCTCATATATCATTTTCACCCGTTTTTTTTTTCTTGTATCACTTAACCTAAGTTTTCCTTTTTACTTGTGGTTCATTGCATATTCTTTCTTTGCGCTGACTTCACTTCACCGTGTGACTTTCTGATTAGCCGTGTCTGTTTTGGATTCGCTTTTTATGCCTCTGCTGTGCGGAGGCTTTCTTCGTGTTTGACTAAAGGGATCAGACTTTAACAGAACACAGCGCCGTCAGGATGGCAAAGGGCACAGTTTCGAACTTGAAAATCCAAGGTAGTGATGTGGGTTGAATCAGACAGGTCAATACGATGTGGCGCTTTATTGAGTCTCGTCTGTCTTCTTCTATTTGTTATAAATATTTATTCATAACGGCCAGCCTACGGGTTAGCGTTGCGCTCAGAAGTCAGAAAGGGCTGTTAATAAATATGCAACAAGAAGGGACTGGAATGTATGAATATTCATTATTGACTTATTCAGATATGTCATGCACCTTTGAGCTGCAAAGAACTTCTGTTCTTATGCTTATAATTTCTCCTGATGTTCCTCATTATGTACCTCTGTGTGCACCATATTTTATAGCCTTGGATTTTTTTTTTATGTTCCCCAACAGCATTTCAATCAATGCACTATTTTAGAATAAGATGCTTAGTCATCTGTATCTTTTATGACTTCTCTGAAATATACAGTCCTGTAAGAAAACCTTCCTCCATTAAGGTTATAACGTTTAAAAGTTAAAAAATGTGTGTTGGAGGCTGCAGTTTGTGGTGCTGTTGAACTATATTGTATAATACTGAGAGGTGTTTTTGATATTTTGTCCACCACATTTATATCAGTGAGGACAGTCGAGTTGGGCCAGTGTAAAAATGTTCAAACCGCTTTGATATTAAGCTGAAACACTGGACCGGACCGGAGTACCGAATTTTACCACTAGGTGATGCACTTCACGCAGCAGAGGCTCCATCAAAACTTGGACAAGCGGCTTTGTCAGTAAAATGAGAATAGCTGGTCCATCTTAAGTGAGCCTGGGCCAAAGTTGTCGCTTATTTCGGGGCTAACTACTTTCACTTTAATCAGCAGGTGACAAGCAAGACACAGGAACTTGGCTTGTGTCTTGAGGAGTTGTAGCATTTATTCACTACCAGCCTAAACATGTACACACACTGCACTGCTACGTTAACAGATATCGTTACTGCTAACTTCATACTCACCGTCACACGCTCGCTCCCTCACTCTCCTGCACACTTGATAACGTTACTGACCCAATAGGGTCCGCTGGGCTTGCGATATACCGGCTGACGAAAGCCCGTCTTTTCTCGTCACCCAACACACCAACACCAACACTTGAACTTTCTAGTAAACAAACACAACGTGCGGCGTGTGCCCCTTCTCCCCCTCCAACCGCTACTGAAATTTGATCTCCTTCATGTTGCCGGTGTTATGTCGAAGTCACCGGCCTCGGCTCGGCAGATGCGCACAGCCTCTCAGACACTAGTGGCTCCATCAGTGAGTTCATAAACAAACACTATATAATGTTAATCACGTTGTTATATTGCTTATTAGGCCTAATAATGCAATACAAGCTGGATTTAGCACCGTGACGCCGTCGCCACCTGTTGCCAATATCGGCTACTTTTAAATTTGCCGTAACTTGTCATAATAACAAAATGCCGGTGCAGCCGGTTGGAGTAAAATCAAACCAGTGACAAAACGGGCAAAACTGGAAATCGACCCAACTCTAGATGACAGACTTAATATTACCACAGCAGCATTTACAAAAATGTCATAGTTGAGTACAAATATTGTCAAATGAGAGCATTTAGGAAACTAAGGATGTTTTACCATGTTGTGCACCTCCATGATAAGATATTATACCTCACGCCATACAATAGTTTAACCACTACCTACGGAGAAATCTTGTCATCACATTAAGCATATCAATCTAGAAGGCTCAGTGGAATGAAAGTGAAAAGCCTGTAAATCATCTTTGGTCTCTCACCCTATTTTACTTTCATTCTATATTTCCCTCCCCGTTCTTCCTCTTATCAGTCTACCTCCGGTGGATTTGTCGAGCCGAAATTGAAGAACAAAATATCAGCACTATAGATCATTTTGACAGTTTAATTTCAATGCCTGATTATCAGTCAATTTGATAATTATATTATCCAACCATCCAATTAATGTGTTCTATATTTACAATGATCATCAAGTAAGCTCTCCATTTTTCCATCATTTATCACGGGTGAGATATTAGAACCACGAGGGACCTTGACACTTTCTGTGTGAGGCTTTCTTGATTGAGATATAAAAATCAGTGTGCGTGTGTGTGTTGCCATGTTCAGTATGGGCATCACCCCGTGGAGAGGTTCTCGCTGGTGTTCCTCGATCCATTCCTTCACACTTCAACAGAGCGTGTTCGAGAAACACAGAAGGAGCGAAAGACAGAGCGAAACGGAGTGGAGGCGAACGAATGATGAAAGGATTTCATGCCTCCTCCTCGGCTTCACTCCGCTCCTGTCTGCTCCGTCTAGCTTGGAGGGAAAGTGGTGCCCCGTGCCAATGAGTTACTGACACACAAATACACAGCAGGAGATGCAGGAGCAATCCTTCTTGACTCGATGCCTCTGCTTCCACTTTCCAGTTAGCCAGACATCTCCGACAGTCCCGGAGAAACTCAAGATCACCCAACGCAAGCAACAGGGCCTCACACGAGATTAGGAAGCTCCAAATGGGACACGTTCAGAGAGGGTTTTCCATCTGGAGCGCGGCAGCTTGGTGTTTACATGCCAGTGATAATCAAATACCGCAGGGTTTGCTTTGTCTTAGGTGAGATCCGAGCATCTGACCATCTACAATCTGTTACAGTCAGATAGATGTAAGCATCAACTGCGGTTGCTTCTTTGTTCAAGTCTTCCCGTTCAAATGTTTCTCAGTAGTTTTATAACTCCATGTTTGCTCCTCATCTACGCCTTCCTTATTAAGATGAAAGATAAGTTCACAAGAAAATAAATTTGCTTCTCTCTCTATCTCTCTTATCCCTAAAGCTCAAACTTTTTTTTCTTTAGTCTGTGTTTTTATGCGCACATATGTGCCTCCGGGTTCATGGATTTTAGAACGGGTGTTCTTTATTCGGATGCTTTTGAGGTTTTTTTCCGTTCGCAAGATGTCTCATGTGAAAAAAAAAACTTTAATTCCAAACTCTGTTCTTTATTCTTCACAGATGACGTGCCTCCCTACTTCAAGACGGAGCCGGTGCGTAGCCAGCTCCATCTGGAACGCAACAGGCTGGTGCTCACCTGTATGGCTGAGGGAAGCTGGCCGCTGGAGTTCAAATGGATCCACAACAGCACAGAGCTGACCCGCTTCTCACTGGAGTACAGGTGAGGACAAACTCAATAACTGTGATCAAGAGAGAAAACACGTGAGAGAGATGTGTGTAATACTGACTGATTGATTGAATTTGGTTGGAAAGCTGCCATATTTGTACCAGTCATACAAATCATAACATTTTAGACTCAACCTGCTAAAATCCTAGGCCAGTATAGCGACAAGATGAGTGCAGCGTTGTTATGGTTGAAGTGCCTAACAAGCCACCTAGCTGCCACGATAAATTGATGCACAAACAGGTTAAATACTCCATTTAACACCAGCTGCAGTGTATGTGCAAAAAGTCCCCAGTTTACCCATCTGGGAGAGTTAGCAGCCACGATGTTGCGTGCATTGTCAAGGACACATGCAGCCACTTTTCCAGTAAGTCTCCTAGTTTAGCTGTGAGATTGACAGTTGTGTGTGTCTGCCTGGCATTTGCGTTTCCGCCAGTGTATTACAAGCCCGGCGTAACGTTAATCGAGTGTCCGGTCGAGAGAGCGTGTGTGACGATGTGTACGAAGTCAGCAGTAACATTATAGCTGTGAACGTAGCAGCGCAGTGTGTGTGCAGTTTAAGGCTGTTTGTCGGTGAATAAATGCTACAACTCCTCAAGACCCAAGCCATTAATTGGTCAAAATTCTTATTGTGAGTTAACGGTTAATTGTTAGCATCCCTAGAATGTACAGAGCCAATGATTACAGCGACCAATACGTCTGTAACGTACATGTTGTAGATTTGAACTTGACTTTAGACATACCCCCTGAGGTTAAGCTAACATCAGAATAAGCAAAAATTTCACCCTACAGTAGCTATTTCCCATACTTAGATATACTTTTTCAATAATCTCATAATATTAATTCAGTACCACAGAAATGAGGTGGTAGCTAAATCAAATTCTGATGAAAAAAAGAAAGGAATCTTAATTAGTCTTCCTAAAACATTAGACGAGGTGATTTAGTGTCACTAAGCCAACTTGAAATCATACATTTAAACACATCTAAGTATAATTTCTTACACTTATTTATTTATCAAATGGACGAGAAAGATGAAAGAACAGGTTTTGTTTGTAGTTGTGTTCCATTCAGATTGTCCAAAGGCCGAATACCTGCATTTTTTTAGGTGTTATGTGACAATGATTTTTTCCTAGAGCCAGTTAAAGTTTCAGAATGGCCTTGCTGTTGCTGTTTTGCTTTTTCACTCTTTCTCTTTTTTTTGCTTCTGCCTCTCTCCTTTCCCCTCGTAGCTCCCTGACCTCCATCACTCTCTCTAGAGAGGCAGCGTACAAGCGAAAGGCGTGAATGAGAGTTAGGGCAGGAGATAAACCGCCTTTAATGGTAACTTTAAGATCTGGAATGTGGCAAACATTGCTCTTATCTCAGAGAGCAGTGTGTCTGTGTGTGTACGCCTGTGTGCAGACGGCAGTGTAAAGGAAGCACTAGAGGATTGAAAGAAAGCTCGTTGACACACACTTTGCTGATCTTAGCTGAACTGCTGTGTTCACATGTGAGTGTGTATGTGAAAACAACAGTGGGTGAACGTACAGTACGAGCAACATCAGCCCCGTTGATGGAGCTAGGCCTTTCTCCTGACAATCTCTGGAGACAGATAAGACCAGAGTGGGAACAGCGGGGTAGGAAGGGCAGGAGAGACACACAGATGCTCCAGCAATTGATCAGAATGGACTGTACTTTAGAATTACACTGTCTGTTGGAGCTTCAAGGCCCCCTTGACTGTGTTATTGGATAAGTGATTGATCGAGTGGTAGAATGGGTGATTAAACAAACAGTGAAGCACAAAGCTGTGCAGGATTCTCCATGTGTGAGTGACTGTGTGTCTATACTGTATAAAAGCATGATTTAAGACCAGGTGAAATGGCATGCTGTTCTCATACACTGTTCATAGCTATACCTACGAAAAGTAATGCACTGTAATTCGTATATATCCCACAAAATCCTTTTGTATTTAATCTACGCAATAGTGAACCAGGAAGTATAAAGAGCGACAAACGCTGCGTAGGGAGGAGGTCGTGTCCCGTGTGAAACCAGAAGTCAATGTTGATTTGTTGGTCACGTAACTTCCGTACTTAAGTAACGCCAATTCCGTAGTTATTTGTCTCAAACTTTGACTTATTTTTCACGTAACTGTTGTATTTACGTAAAGCCACTTCTGTTGTTATTTTAACCTAAACCACAATCTTTTCCTAAACCTAACCAACTAGTTCTGTTGCCTAAACCTAACCCAAGTTGTTTCCTGTGAAGATGGAAATGTATTTTTGAAAAAACTATGCGTGTAACAAGCGGAAATTGACACGAGTTGCTGGACATTTATAGGAAAACGCACAGAAAATGGGGAATAACAATTCGTAAGATATCGTACGAACTGTTTTATGAGGATGCGTTGGAAATAGACACTTCGGGTTTGCAGAAAATGTGTCATTCTCTCGAAAACAAAGTTATTGCACTTAAACACTAACAAATAAGGGAATCACATTTTCCCTCAAATCCCTTAAATTGAATCAAACAAATCTGTCTGTGCTAAACTGACATCCCATTGGTTTACAGTTCAGAAGTGTTCGTGACTGTGTTATGTACCTCGAAAACATCTCGTTTCAATAGGAAATACATAAAGGAAGTAAAGATACCACGTACGTTTGTGTGATTTGCATAGCCATTAATTTCCGTATTTTGACAGCTTTCTGCATGTGAAAGAGTAGTGTGTGCGTGTGTGTGTGTGTGTGTGAGTGTGTGTGCATGTGCGCGTGTGTGTTGTTTGTGTGTGGGTATGCAATCCTCCTCATTCCTCAAGTCGACCTTTCTCTGTGCCAGGAGAGTATTTGAGCAGAGCAGACCCCCATATTAATGAGGTGATGGTAGAGGTCCCCAGTGCTGAGTGCTGGTTTAAATATTGACACCGTGCGACTTGACCTTGTGTCCTCTGGCAACCGATCAATACTGCAAGGTGTGTGTGTGTGTGTGGGCATTACTATTCAACATCTAGGTGGGAGTGTGTGTGTGTGAGTGAGTACTGGAAGCGGTAAGAGAGTGGCACAGTTTTAGTGATCTGCTTTGGGGAGTGCCACAGGCTCAGCATTGACTGCTGTCACATAGCAGCAACATCACCTACTGTACACCCGAGTGCCAATTTAAAGCACCTGGCCGGCATCCTGCTCTCTTTGTTCCCAAATAATCATTTAAAAGATTTATCTCCACATTAAAATGCAACTTAATTAAGATTATATCCAATATAATTAAGGATTTTGAACCCATCAGCCAGTGAATTATCCCGTACACAATGCTTTAGTAGCTCAATTAGTCTATAAATACACAGCATAGCACCACAACTTCCTATCACGTGACCAAAACCTCAGGGGCGTTTACCTGGCATGCCACCAGTCTTTATGCCGCCAATTAACCTTGAAACTTAATTAAGAGAGTTAATTATTAATCAAACCTCAAGAGTCATTTTTGTTTGTCAATTGGTTCTCGGCTGGGTTGGTGGAGTGTGGCCTCTGTTTCCTGTTGGGAATAGTAAGCCTTTCTCCAATTTTCATGCTGTAATGAGACGGACGGACTGAGAAAAAAAAACAACAATCTAATCAACAGTCACTCACAGCAGTAAAAGGAGAGCATGGTAGGAGAAGACGTGTCAGTTCCAGCAACACAAGTTCACGCTGATTGACATCTCTTTCTACTTTTGAGGAGTGAAAATAAGTTTTCCCTACGGTACATCTCAACTTAAAGAGTTGCGTTCTTGGTGCTTCTCACAATCAAGACAGAAAAAGAAACATAGAAAAATGAGATTAACATTTTGACAGATAGAATAATAGAGTGTCACTTCGATCGCTAGAGTTTTGACTGCAAAATGTGACAATGTGTTCAGAAATAGGCAGTAGTACCGGTTTATTTTTGTGTATAAAAACATGTTTTTAAGCGATACGACAGGTACTACGGATAGATATATTCATGGATTAAGTTGCACTTGTGTATTTCGTGAAAATCCCCACTCCATCTCCCCGTGTCTCTTTACAGTCTCGATCTCTCTTTCATCCTTCCTCTTTGTTCATCCTGTCTGCCTCAGTTCGTTCCACTCATACGTGAACTACCGCTGAGCATCTTTGCTTTTTTTTTTTTTTAACAGATATAATTTCATGGTGGCTCTGAACAAATTAACACAAGTTCAATACAATATAATTCCATGTCTGGGGAAAGAGATGACGAGCTCAGCTTGCTAACTAGATGGAGATGAAGGAAAAGCAGGGGTGCAAAGTAGCTGTAGATGACACAAACATGTTTAATGTGTGTGTGTGCAAAATGATATCTGCCTTTGGTCTGATGTGATGATACACATGATTGAGTTTCAAAGCATTTAATTTAATGAATAAATGTTCCTAGCAGGATTGGTTCTATTGTTCTGATTCTATTTCTGAATGTTTGCTGGTTTCAGCTCTTATAGGGGCCGTTCACATGGAAAACTCCAGCCGTGCCGATTTCGTCCTTTTACCCAAGGTGCTTGGGAGGTTGCGCTCCTGACGCACCTGCCGTTACTAAGCAACCAAAACCTGCACGCTGTGATGATGATGATGATGATGATGATGATGATGATGCAGTTGCAGTATAATATCTGTAAGACTCACTGACTAAACGAAACAAAGAGAAATGGATTTCCAGCACCGTAAATTCCTCACAGTAGCTTTACTGCTCGATTTGTCTGTGTCAGTGTGGCTGACCTTTCAACCGGATGTTGTGACGTTCTTGGATGGAAAAGTAAAATAATCAGTGGGACAGATCATAAAGCTCAGGGTAGCCATGGACTAAAATGATTCACTTCTCCTCCATATATTTACTGTAGACTAATATCTGATATTTACAGATATGTAATGCATTGCTGCATTCCAAAAGTTGAATGCACAGCTGCTGTGTCCTGAAAATTAGGCACCCGAGAACATTTGCGCGCCGCAATGTCGTCGCTCTCGCTTTTGAGCGTGCCTTCTGTGTGTCTACATTAACAACGATGAATTTGAGGGCGCAAAAAACATGGCATGTGAACTTTTTTTTTATAATCCAGTAACATATACAGTATATATACTGTATATGATTAATTGCACAGTTTGTATCTGTTCAAAATGTACCTTAAAGGGAGATTTGTCAAGTATTTAACACTCTTATCAACATGGGAGTGGACAAATATGCTGCTTTATGCAAATGTATGTATATATTTATTATTGTAAATCAATTAACAACACAAAACAATGACAAATATTGTCCAGAAACCCTCACAGGTACTGCATTTAGCATAAAGATATACTCACATCATAACATGGCAAACAACAGGCAACAACAGCTGTCAGTGTGTCAGTGTGCTGACTTGACTATGACTTGCCCCAAACTGCATGTGATTATCATGAAGTGGGCATGTCTGTAAAGGGGAGACTCGTGGGTACCCATAGAACCCATTTTTATTCACATATCTGGAGGTCAGAGGTCAAGGGACCCTTTGAAAATGGCCATGCAAGTTTTTCCTTGCCAAAATACCGATGGATTCATTGTTTTCTAGTTTCATATGATACCAGGATTTTCACTCCAGCTTTGAGCTCGCTACAACCTAAAAATCGTCGCTCTTGCATTTGTGTGTACGGCCCCTTAATGATGTTTTTTTTTATGATGTCAATAACATATATATATATATATATATATATATATATATATATATATATATACATACAGAGAAGTAAAACCACCTTTATTTTCATCTGATTTTGGCTGCTGTAAACAGTCATAAACACTTCAGAACCAAACAACTGTAGACTGTTAAAACCACATCCTTTCATATTTTTCTTTTTGCATTCTCCATAAATAACTTAAACACACAGCCAAAACAGTTTGCTCGTTAGCAAGTTGCAACCAGTTGGATGTCCCCTGTGACTGTGTTGACTTCAGGAGGAGGGTTAAGGTGCATGTGTGGAAAAAGAAATGGGATGAGGAACAAACAGAGCATCAAATAAGACCTTGAGAATCAAATTCGCCCTTTCACTCACTTCTACTTTCCATCTTGCATCCTCCCTGGATGTTGTTTTCTTGGGTTTGGCACCATTCAGCACGTCTCACAAATCAATGCATTGCTCTTACTGCTGCTGTTGCTATTGCTCACCTCAACACTCACACACATTATTTTGTTGGTTTGTGAAAATCTTTTTCTACCTAATCTATACGAATTTCCTCCCCATCTGCTTGAATTTCCGCTCTTCAATGCCCCCGCTATGAAGCTTTGAAGAGCCCTTACATTGTGAATAAAGGCAACGAATGAAAATAAAGTAACATAAATAATAACACAAGTAGAGCCACTTCACTGGATGAAATGACAGTATCCTTGAAAAAAAACTACCTGCTGATATATAGTCGTGTACCATTTGCCAGGCAAAATGTAGACAGAATGTGAGCTAACAGATTTTCCAATACATAAGAAAATAACATAACACATCTTGTTTAACTGAGTAGTTCAAAAGATTGGTTGGACTCAAATATTAGACTATTTGGTTATTTGTTCGTAGGTTAGGTCATCAATTTTCAAATTTGGTATTCAGATATTCGTTGTTGTTGTTGTTTTTTAAACCCCTCAGGGTTTCCAACCACGCATAAAACACACCATACGTTTTGGAAAATGTTTTTTATTCAATATCAAATAACAATATAAAACAACAATACTGTAGATTAACAGAATCCTTAAAAATGAATGCCTTTAATTAAACCAAAAGACACGTGTTGCAGCGCTATTTCAGCCAAGTACGGAGAAATGTCTGGCTGAGTCATGTCATAGAGAGGAGCCAAGAGCACATGCGAGGCTCGGGTTGAAACGGCCAAGAGGAAGCCTCCGCGGGCTGCATGGCGCATGGGCTTACTGCCGGGATTGGCGATGCGTAATACGCAGCAACAGCAGCCTTAAAATGCCGTTGTTTAGGGGGAGGAGACCTGCAAAAGTACGTCTACAGTCGTACTTCGAGGTACGTCTACATTCGCAAACTCAGAGGGGTCAGGAGAGGAGACGCTTAGCGCGGACACAGCAGCCTCCAATACTAGAGTTGTTCTGATACCGATACCAGTATCGGAAATGCATCCAATACTACCCAAAATTCGGGATCGGGTATCGGTAAGTTCGCCAGTCTATGCACCGATCCAATAGCATAATTTATTAACCCAGAAAAAAATCAACTTGTTTAACTGGAAATCAATTATTTTTCGCCGCGCAAAAACAGTACTTCACTCAGTTGTAGGTAGTAATCGTAGTAGTAGTAGTAGTTTGTCATGTGACAATAGCAAACAACAACAGTGAGAGTCAGAGCGAGGAAAATGTCAGCCATTTGGCAGTATTTCACACTGGAAAATCCAAAGATAGTCATGATATCACATCCGTACATGGTCAGTAGTAAACAGCTGTTAAATAGTAATGATATCTATATATTTTTTTATCATGCTGGTATCGGATCGGTACACGATATTGCCCGATACTGCAAGTTCAGGTATTGCAATCGGTATCGGGAAAAATGGTATCAGAACATTTCTATCCAAAACGCCACCTTATAGGGGGACAGGGCCCGCGAGATTCTCAGCGCGGAAAGAAGGAGTGTGCGCCGTCCACACAAAGCATAAAAACAGCACTCGAGGGAAGCCCCTGATTGTGTGACAGAGAATTTGTGCTGCTTTAATGAGGAGTCTGTGCTGCCTACTAACCGAGAAGTTATAGCGTTCCTCCGGTCACGGCGGCCCCCGCGATCCCTTCAAATATTCGCTGTTGATTACAACCGAAGCCCCGGAGCCCAAAAAATGGTATTCAGGACAGCCCTGGTATTATCCTTGTTCTCTTTGTCACCATGTTAGTTCTGATGAGATCGGTGATATTCTTGCTAAGGAGAAAGAGGAGCAGTAACATCCAATTACAGGCAGGAAACTTGGGCCTGTACTTGAATCCCATCATGTCAGTGACTGGCAGGGCTCGGACAGAGCCAGCCAGGCAGCATCTCTCTTTGGATGACCTTAATGGATTCCCCTCTGTAACTAAAAACATCCATTTTCTGTCTCCGCGGCATTCTCCTCTACAGCTCCCAGATACAATAGATTTTTTTTTTTTTTTTACCTTTCTCTCTACCTCCTTGCACTCGCTCACTCCTTGTTTTCTGTGGCGGAGTGGAGTGAGTGAGTCTGAAAGTGTGAGAGCAAGAGAGAGAGAGAAAAAACAGACAGCATTCGTCTTATTATGCACGTTTACTGTGTTTGTGTCTTAATGAGTTTCAGTGTCATTGCACTGTTGGCAGGTATGGCTGCTTTTCTAATTTATGATCCACTGCCAGCGTGATGAAACATTTCTGTATAAACACATGGACATCTAATTACATTAACAACTAGACCGAACGATCACATTAAAGTACTTTTCTCTGATTCCACGAATACTTGAGGACGTACGCACCATTCACCAGCATGTATTATGTGCATATAATGTGCAATTATGTTTCCTTCAACTGTTAGCGTCATACTTACGGCCGTGTTGATACAGTATGGTATGATTTTGCATAATGCTATGTCTACAGTTTGATATGGTGTGATAGAAACATACTGGTGAGGTTCCCAAACGTTTAGTGTTGACCTACATTCAAAAGCGGGCTGGCAGGGCTGCTGGTGTCTGCAGGCTTCTCTCTCATTTAAACAGACCCTCACTGGAAAATGTGCTGCTGCTGGTATTGTATCATGCGGTGATTGCGATACACCACATGTGTCACAGAATAGATGGAGAATCAGAAGGTATCAGAAATGCCTCCGATACGGCCTAAAATGCTGGATCGGGTATTGGCGAGTACGCGAGTCTATGCACCGATCCAATATCACATTATCATATCATTTCATAGCCGTGTGTGTGTGATACATATCATATCATGGCAACAACTATTTGCTATGTGAAATATAGTGGAGTAATGGCTACCTGAACAGAGAATGAAGTCACTCTCCCTCTGTGTGTGTTGTAATCCAAGATTCTCCGTGCTTTGTTGACATAGACGGGCCAGCCACGTGTGCTTTTAGTGCATGTTCGTGAATGTGAGCGTGCCCCATTGGCTAGCTCACGGCCGACACTGTGCACTGTTCTCATACTGCGATTACAGCTGACAACACCGTCCTGACCGACAGCGTCATCGTGGAAGCGTAGCACCCACCCTCCAATTCCCCAGGTTAACACTGTCACCAGTGTTGCCTTTGTTTTCAGTTAGTGCTGTTAGCTACTGTTCGCTACGAACCACCGGCTCAGCCGTCGCGGAGGCAAGAGAAATGCTCCCAATCTCACATTTAGCACCTTTAAATGTTGTCACAACACAAGCAGCCGTTCAAACTGCCTAAATGAAATACTTTCTATTCGCAAAGTTAGCAAAGACTTCCTGGTTTAGGGCCATGTCTAGAAGGTAACCCGCAAATTTAAAAAAACGTGCATAAAATTGTTGCATGACTTGCTGCCCGACCATCTCGCGAGAGTTTCCCAAATTGTGGGTTACCTTCTAGACACGATCCTAGTTTAGGTCAGGAAATATCTGATCAAACAATAAACAAGACTAAGAATATGCCATTTGATGACAACTTTTGGTATCTGACACATGTCGGTCTGTACTAAAGCATTGTGGTTCTATACACAGCTCTGCCAGTAAGTGGGTGCGACAAACTACACCACCCAATACGGCACATATTTATCATACAACAGTCATGTGTGCCTATGCTTCAATCAACTAGCATAATGCCATATGTGTCACATGCAACATCAAAGAGATGTCTCACTGCTTTCAGGATCATATATAGCGTTGTCAGTGCAACTCAGGCGTAATTGGCTTTTATAGGGATCAAGGCTGGCAAATTCTACCGGGAACAAAACGATAAAGCAGGCATATGAATATATAAAAAGGAAGTGACAAAATAGAGTTGACAATAGTTTGTGTGAACTGTCTCCATCAGACAGTTGTCCATCTGTTTTCTCCTAAGAGGAGATAGAACATATGGCTGGAGGCCGTCCCTCTGGGCCTGTAGACGAATTACCCGCTATTGATTTCCCGTAGCTTAAGCCAGAAGTCCCTATTACCTGTCATGTGGTGTATGTGATGGGATCTTGTCTCTTAAGAAGAGAGAATGAAGATTCTCATCCTACAGAATTTAGAAGATGATCTTAATACATAAATCAATACTCTTTGAAAGGACACCTCCTCAAAAATATATAGTTCATTATTGATTTGCTGCCACCTGCTTTCAGAGACATCAGCGAAGGGCGTGTATGTTAGATCGTGTGTCTTGTATTTATCGCATCATGGTAGTATTTTACTTGATGATAGTTTAAGTTATGATATACACACACATATAATCATCAGAATAACGGCACTTAGGCAGTCATAAGTAATAATTTCCCCTGCTATTGCTTTTGTTTATATAGCTCTGAATGTACAAGCTGTTGAAGTCTCACAAGTATGCCGCAAGTGAACTCATTAACGCAAGTAAAGTGACATCAGAGTGTTGTAAAAGGGCAATGACCCTATCATAAACTTCAAACAATACGACGAGAGTGCAAAAAAACACATCATTACAAGTGAGCCGTGACGCTCCGCGCTATGTGTCTGCTTTTATTATGAGTTTTAAAATAACTGTTGCATGACGTGGTGCATCGCTAGAGACATCCTTTTAGGTCGGGTTTCAAATGATTCGCCGTGTTTAACAGCGAAATTACATAAACCCTAATGACAGGAAGCATTTTTTGGAAATGATAGCAAATGCATTGATGCTACGGATAAAAGACGTGTGTCATTACCGTCTCGTTTCAGATTTGTGTCCCTTTATGATTCACTGTCATGCAGTTAGGGGTATAATTATAATGTCCTTGTGCGTTTGAGGGTTTATAATCTTGCTGTATAACTAGCAATTTAAGTCAAATGTTATTGGAGCCAACCTTGGTCACAGGTTTGATGATATTATGGGAACACTCACTATAAAGTGCAGCCATCTTCAATCAAGGATTATAGTTGTTGCCATCATCCTTCTCTCCCTCTTCCATCTTTTCCACACTCTCTGCCTTCCTCCTTCTCCGAACCCGGTCCTCCCCTCTTCCTCGTGTCCCTCTATCCGTCTCCCTGCCACTCCTCCATCTAATCATTTCTCCTGAGTGGGGCTAATTAAAGGGGATCTGACGGAGTGCGCTGACCACAGGAACATCAATCAATCTCTGTCCAACACAGCGAGCCCCCGCTGACTCCCCCAACCTGCCTGCCAACACGCGCAGCTCCGCAAAGGTTAATTGTATTCATTATATAAGGGACAGAGCGAAAGAGGGAGACAGAGCGAGAGAGACTACTGTCTAAAGTCACCCTGAAGGTTCTGGCTCCGGGGTGAATTCTCGGTAGGCCTCGGCGAGGTTAAACTTAGAGCACCGACACCACCTGTCAGCTATCTCTCTCTTAATGTCTGCTTCTTCTCCAACCCAAACTCCGATGCGACTGTTCCATCATCTATTGACCTCGTATTCCTTCCATCTATGCATAACACATATACGTAATTGTATTAATTTAGCTGATGGAACATATGAAAGGCGTCACACATCATTAATAGAGCCTCCTGATTAGTTGATTAAGTCTTAACAGACTTTGGGCGAAAACTCATTTAGTCCTTCGGGGTCCGACTGACGTTGCCGCTAATGAGATTTGATCCCACTTCATTTTTTTTTGTGATAGATATTAGCAGCCTACGAACACACCCCGACCATTTGTTATTCCAGCAGCGACTTCCATTTGGGAGCAGCGACTTCTAAAAAGCAAGAAGACATTTTCAAGCTATCGACATAACACAGGAGAAACTTTCACGTTAGTAATCTGGCATGAATTGCCAATTTGGTTGCACTGTATTCATCGAGCCTGACGTCATGTTAATGTCGTAAGATTTCAATTCGGGAAAGGGCCGAGGGTTGTATTGTTTTGTGTTTCGCTAAACAATTACTAGTGAGTGACATATCCATTTTCCATCAACACAGAAGTTGTGTCATCTTAATATTTTTCCCAACAAGTATTACAGAAATATGCAGATCGGTGTGTGCCCTTCCACCGTCTAACACCGGTAACACCAACCACCGCGGCAAGTCTATCTTACATGTTGAAATGTGGCCAGAAATTGATTTTCCTAACACGTACAGGTCACATACAGACTGGTGAAAAGTTAAAGAAAAACCCAAATTAAAGGGACTATTTGCAACTTTCAGAAATGCTTGTTAACAGCGACACCTATACCTGAACGAGCATCGCTCAAAACAGTGAGGCGACACACGTCAGCTAAAACCACAATACCACTCTATATTTCTGCTGCTTAGCAGTAATGTTAGCTGACCAGACCAAGGTCTCTCCATGAATCGATGCTGATACTGTGTTTGCTTCTCCTGCCTCAGTGCAGGCTTCAGCAGCGGGCTCCCCAGCGAGAAACTCGTCTCCCTCCGCCCGCAGCCGGAGAGAGCAGGAAGACACCGGCAACTGGTCGGTAATGAGACGGTAACGTTTCTCTCTGCGGAGCCCCGTTACTTCACAAGACACAGGAAACCTCTGTTGGTCTGGAGGAGCTGCAGCATTTATTTCTGCACAAACATCCACTGTACATTCACTAGATATTCTCAGAGCTAAACTAACTCTTCTGCAGTGTGGAGTGAGCGCGCGTTCACGTCTAGAGGTGGAGCGAGTACGCGCGCGCTGTCTGAGTGAAGGCGAGCAGGCAGAGGAGACGAGACAGCGGCCACACGCGAGCGCGCATGTGTGCCGACCCGCTACATTTATACGCTTAGAAAGTTACAAACAGTCCCTTTAAGTGGATAAACAAAAGAAATGGTGCTTCCGTACAGAGCTTGACGGAGGGACTGAATGGTTTAATGAGTGAACGGCGGCGCTCTCCACCGCCATCATCAAAACACTAAATGAGAGGATATCTTTCGGAGGAATGGTGTTCCATCCAGTTCAGAGACTCGATGAATCTCCGCCACGGCACATTGAAGTTGTTCTGGCGGCTCCTAATTGGATGTTGGTTTTTCTTTTAATTTGTCACCCGTCGGTATGTGCGTTTGATATTTAAGTAACTTTACATTCCTGAAGGGGATATAGATGCCTGGCCCTACTTTAAAGCAGGGTTTTTTGTCAGCCTGATCAAATTCGCGAGGACTTCAAAAGATATTCTGGTTCTCTGTATTAGGCTTCATTCAGTAAACGTGTGTGTTTAGCTAATTTTACACAGCCTCTTAGAGAGTATCATTTTGCTTCTTTTCTCTTAAGCCTTTGGCAGTCTGTGAAAACTCCTCTGTGAAAACGTCCTGAATACTTTTAGAATCTGTTCATGTACTGTATATTTAGTCTGAGTACTGTTTGTTTAGGCAATAATAGCTGCTATTATGTGACTCCCTAGTCCTCACCGTTCGCTTTATTTTTGTTAACGTATCCAAACTTCCCCGCAAACAGCTTGTTGAAAGCACTTCTGAACTTTTCAATTGCTCTCATTTACTTCTATTTCATTCACTTAAGCTCTTCCCAAACACGTATTCATGCAAAAAGAAAAACTCTTCAATCAAAAGGTTAAATCACAAAAACAAACTTTTCAAACAAATTGCATGTATTACGATAAAAACTAGTACATCCCATCACTGAAGGTTACACTACAACATGCTGCCTGACAGTGCGCTGAGTACTCTTGAGCACATAGCATGCAGGGATGTGACAGAAAGATAGCAAGCACACTCCTAGTGATAAGTGTTTCACCTCCCACAAGAAGTATTTATTTTGACAAGAATGTGTTGCGCTAGAATGACTCAAATTAAGCATGTGCAACTCGCTGCAGGCTAATTCACAACTTCTACAGGTTTTGCGGCCATCTAACATGCCATTAGAGACTTCAACAGTTGGCCGCTCGATGTATCTCCCACTGCACCGACATGTATTAGTTATTGGAAGGCTGTTAAGGAGATGATGCCTGGCGTTCTGAGCAGTCTGGATGGCTGATCTCTGAAATGAATTAGAAATGAAATGGATAAAATCCATTCTGTATGCCACTGCCGTTGAGGTTATCTCTCGCAGATACACCCTGGTGTATTGCAGATATCGAAAAGACACATGCGCGCAGCCAAACAAACATTGATCACTGATGAGTATCTGCGGGAGTCTCTTCCTGAAGCCAGTAGACTGGTTGTTAGTTCACAAGTGATGCCGTCTAACAGCTGTTATACACACACACAGGACCATTAAGGCTGTTTTGAATGGCCACTTAAAATCATCATAGCCTCCTCCTGGATGCATCGCACTCCCGGATCGCTCTACAAGAGCTCTGTGTCTTATGCATGTCTTTGTAGTCTCAATGCATTGAATCGTACAAATGGGGAGAACACTTTTTTGGAAAGTCCTTTCTCGAAGGCGGAAGTTATTGTGTGAGGAATGAAACAAGAGAGCCTAAGTGTGAAGTTCAGACCAGCTACTGCATGAAGTGGGTGTGATTGTCAGATTGTCACTTTCAGAAATCATTTGAGACTTGAATTGCAATTTTAGTATTTTAAAGTCCCTGTGAAACAGAAGTTAGAGTGTCTTTAAAGGTAAAATATGCAGGAATTTTCTAAAAAAAAAACTCATACAAAAATCATCCCTCTCAATCATCACTTATGCCCCACTAGAAGTGTGTGGTGGTGTTTGTTTCTGCAGAGACCCTGCTTCTCTATTCTCATTATTTTGCCGTGTTCGGGACATTTCTTGGCTTCAGCGATAACATTTTATTTGTTTTTATTCACTGCTTTGTTCTCACTAACACCGCTCCCTCTCTTCATTCACTCTATAGCTCGACCATCGCTACTCCTCCCTCACCTGTTGTTAGATCAGGAGTAGGACGAGGGAGAGATGAGAGAAACTTTGCCAATTTTCAACCGGTAATGTTTTACTGCAGCGCCTGGAGCCGCACCTGCGCGCTCCCGTCGGCAAAAGTCTGCCGATCGTTTTGCGTCATCATTCGGCGGCCTTTTGCCGTTCATCTGCATCTACTGCCGTGTTGCAGTGACACACAGTTGGTTGAAAATTTTGCAAAGTTTCCCTTGAATGAATTATATCTCAGCCACATTGTTTTGGAAATAAAAACGTTTTTGCCCACTGGTATCCAGAAACACATCTCTTCCTATCTCTCCATATTGCTCTATTAGCTACTACAATCCACAAACGGTGAAGTGCAGTTTTATGCGACTAGTGTGCCTAGGTAGGCGCCAAAAAAAATCATTTGAATGGATGAATTTTTGTAAACGCTCCCGTGTGCAGGATGAGTCATCAAACATTTGAAACCGTTTACAGGAAAAGAAAAGATAGATATTTTGATGTACACTTTTTTTTTACATATATTTGGCATATAACAAGAGATAAATTAACATTTAAGAGAGGAAAGGACATCTTTAATTGTATGTATGTGTACCTTTCATAAGTGTATTGTTTCCTGTGTAACTAGTGTAGTGTAACATAAGTCATACTGTGATTTACAGTATATTTATGGCAACTTATAAGGTATGTTTTAATTCTAGCTTTAGTGGAGGGTTTGCAAAAATAAATGAGAGCCAGCATTTTTTTTAACATCATGAATTAGTTGCCACTTGTTCTTTTGGCATCAGCTGTATCACCAGATGTGGCTCAAGATCCAACATACATCAAGTGGGTAGTTAGTCTCCACAGAACAGCAGCTTCATAAAGTATATGTTAGGCTGCCTCCACATGGCGGGGAGGCGGTACTGACGCCACAGCTGGACGCTGAAGTCAAGGTCAGAGGGAGTTTGAGTGTCAACTGCTGGAGACATTACAGCTTCAACCTTTTGTCCCAGAGGATTTTGCGCATACGTGTGTGTTTGCTTAGAGGAAATTTGAATGCAAGTGTTTGTTGTCTGTGCCTGTCTATGACGTACGTGCGTGTGTGTGTGTGTCTTGGGGGAGAGCTTTGCCGTGGTAGCTGGGTTAGCCTCCCGAGCATCATTATCATTGGAATAAACAATAGCTAAGCTCCGATGTCCTCTGTGCCCTTGATCCTCTATTAGATGCTCTTACGTCTGTGTGTGTGTGTGTGTTTACTCAGACGCTGATTTGTGCCTTCTCAGTACGTTCATGCTTACAAATTTGCAAATACCCGTGTTTGTGCACTTACATAAGTACCCTTTTGGTTCCTGCTTTTGTCTTAATTAGTTTACCAGTTCATCGCAATTTAAGAGATTCCTCATGCGTGTCTTGTGTGTGTGTGTTTATTAAAGGTACCTAATCCCCTCGTTGGACCGCTCCCACGCTGGCTTCTACCGCTGCATCGTGAGGAATCGGGTGGGAGCCCTTCTGCAGAGGCGCACAGAAGTACAGGTGGCCTGTGAGTATCCACTCGGGATGGAGGTGAAACACAGATGAATGGGCCTAATGGATGGATGATAGATAGAAGCAGAGAGAGGGAGTGTGTGTGTGTGTGTGTGTGTGTGTGTGTGTGTGTGTGTGTGTGTGCGCGCTTGTGTTTGACTGCCTGCAGAGTACACAGTATGCCGACACTCTGTTTGGTTGCCTTTGTATCAAGGACTGACTAGGGAGGGACAGATGCTGGCAGGGTGAAAGATCTACCTGCATATCATTCGGGGTGTTATCAACCCGGACAGCTGTTCCACTCAGCATTCTCATTAGATTGATATTGTTGCCACGCTTGTTTTTAACTTTGCTTCATTTCAATATGACCGCCGCTTATTTCATTCTCTCTCCCTTTGTCAACAACATCTGTCGCTTCTCGCTGGAAAATAGGGCTCGCGTTTCTGTAAATTTCCAGCGCTACTTCCAGGCAGCTTCAGCTCCCTCGTCTTGTTAACGAGCTATTACAAACGCACCACAAGAGGTGTCAGGAGTGTTGTCACGTTAAATCCACCACCCCCTCCGCCCCATAGGCACAACCGCCCTACGCCCATTATCCCACCTTCCCAGGGTGTGCCAGGTTCATTGGCTTCCCCTTGTTTCAGCGACATTTGAGTGGATGTGACACGCCGCCGTACCTGACTGAACAATGCAGCCAACCAGGCGTGCGAGAGGGAGAGATGGGAGGGAGACGGAGAGGGCCCGCCGGTCCCGCCGGTCCACTTCTTTAGTATTGGGCAAACATGCTGTTGCCGTGGCCAACTGCTTCCTTCTGCATCTCCTCTCTCTGCCTCTTTGTTGCTTCTATCACCGTTTCTTTTTGTTGTTTCTTCCCTGCTTCTCTTTGGACTCTGTCTGTTGTCTGACCACCGCTGCTTTCTATTTATTTCTTGGCTTCCTCCCCACTGTTATTCTGTTCCTCTTTATTCCCACCTCTTCCCCATTTACATAATTCTCCCCCCCCTCCCTCCTCATCAGTTGAAGGGATGCGGACGGTGAGACAGCGTAAAAAAGAAGAATTAAGGACACCTGCAGAAGAAATGGATGAGATAGACGGGGAGAAAGAATGAAGATAGAAGGGGATAGATGGGGAGATCTCTTTTGCGAGCTATTCCATTGAGGCAGCACAATTAGGATTGCGGAGACACACCTCGGAGAAAGGGAAACATGCCGAGGCATTAGAGTTTAGGGAAGGGGAGGAGGACATCACATCGCCGAAACTGCAGATCAAAGTCAGGGGATTTGCACACTTCCCAGATTTTCATTTAAGCTAAGCACCACAGCTCCACCGCAAAGCCAGATTACCTTTTTTATTCTCTTTGAAAGAGAGCGAGAGAGAGAGAGAAAAATAAGATTGCCATCGATGCACAACCACTCCAACATCCCCAGTTCAAAGCCCCCCATACCTTGATCCCTACATTTCTCAAAGATATTATTATTTCTAAACTGTGTTGGAAGTTAATTGAGTGTTTGATGTAATGTTCAAATGATTTCAGCGGAGTTGTCTTTATTGTTTCCCTTGAATTGAAGAGACAAATATATGATCCTTTCCTCGTCTCTCATGGAGCTAAAAAAAACAATCTTCAAGGGTAACTTCAGTATATTTCAACCTGGACCCTATTTGTCCATGTTTTTTTATGTCTAAATGACTAATGGGGACAACAATTTTTGAAATCGGTCCAGTATTGAGGGAGAACGCTGTAACCAGCGGCCGCTAAACGAGCTGCGAGGTCAAGAGAACAGCATCGATGTAACCTTGTGTCCACTAAAAGTGCTTGTCTTTGCCACTGAAAGGCTCAGATTGTTATTATAGGTGTCTGACGACATTATGGAAAGGACCCTACAGAGAAATAAAAGGTTTTTCTTACCTTTTGCTTGCTAGTTATTGTATCCTAGTCCCGCTTGAGGAGAAGTCTCATTGTGAAATCTGATTATCCGTATACTCTGGCTCAAATAAATAAGGGCCTAAGCATCAGGGAGTTATGTATTTTTAAGATGTTTTTTAATCTAAAATGAGCTATACAAGTAGCAAACTCCTTTAAGGAATATTTCAGTGCATAGGTTGTGTTCTTAACATTATTAAGTGTCGGAGTTGAGGCTCGCCCACAATAAAAGATTTCTCAAATCTTAACATATGTTGAAAATGTGAGAGACTCCACACATCACGACATGTCATGTTGAATTTAACAGTTTTGTTCCTTCACACACTAACAGATCCATTCATGAACAACAGGAATCCTGACTTCTTGCACAATCCCTAGCAATCAAACGTGACTTTAGTGTAAACAAACATGGTGGATGACAGGCAGGATGTTAGTTTTTGCACTACTTTGTACTGAAACTTCATGAAGAAACGTTGAATAAATACTTGTGTTGTTGCCACAAATCAACAAGTTGGTCCTCCAGTTCTGAGATCCATCTTATTACTACTTTATGCTTCGCGTTTTGCATTAGCCGCCATGACGGCAGTTGTTGTCTTTCCCTCTTTAGTCAGCTTGGTTCTCGGTTGGCTTTCGTTCTTTCCGAAGTGACTGCAACATTGTCTGTCCTCAGGGTTCCCCACACACAACAGGAGATCTAATCGTAAATATTGAATCCAAGCAGATTGGTGGATGTATAAATCGCTTTTAACATACCTCACACCACAGGAATATCTGGAAAGATCATCTTTAGAAGCATCAAAAATCGGTGCTTTGCTGACCATTGTCAGGAGGGAGGAATCAGGCCCAAAATCGTCTTGATTCTCGTGTAGTGCGTACCCGGCATTAGACACAAAAACATGGGAAAAAAGGGTGAAAAATACCGAAGTAACCCTTTAAGTTACTCAGCTGTCACAAATCCAAAGTCTGCACTTTCTTCCTTCAGTCAGCGGAGGAGGAAGAAAAGACAAAGTCTGCTTGTTACTGCTGTCCTATAAAGGTTTACAGTCAGCATCAGCCAACATGATTGCATCAGAGAACAGCACAGCTGAGATCGAAACAACAATTGAAATTAGGGCCGATCGACGTGAAATCCATCAAAAACTCCTAACCCTGCCCATAGATCTCACTTACAGATAGGCAGAAGCAGGAATATTAGCGCAGTATTTTTGTCAGCTTTTAAGATATAATGAGACAGGGGAGGAATAAAAGCGCTGTAACAAATGAAATATATTAGGAGATAATAGAATAGCGGCAGCGCTGGTCATCTACCATGTTGAGTAATGCACACATTTAGAGCGTGATCAAGATTGATTGCCCTTGATGCATCCGCACAGGAGGATACGGAATATGAATATGAGTCAATTTAGCGTCCCCTCTGTGTCCCTCTGTGAGTCATTACGTCTCGAATCCTTTAGCCTTCCTCGGTGTACTGTCGAAACCATGGCAACAACACTGCGCTGTCCATCAAAGTGGCTCGATGTAACATTTCACAACAGAAAGCAGATGGCAAAATGCTCTGTGGGCACCAAAAGTCAGATTCAAGAAAGGAAAAAGTGATTTGTGTCTGTGACTTTACGCACCCTTTTCCTTTCTCACTCTCACCTGTGTGCTCTTTGTTTGTTTTCTTGTAGTTATGGGCAGTTTTGAGGAGGGTGAACGCACCCAGTCGGTCTCTCAGGGCGAGGGCGCCGTTATCCCGGCGCCGCGCATTCGCAGCTTCCCCCAGCCGCAAGTCACCTGGTTCAGAGATGGCCGTAAGATTCCACCCAGCAGTCGCATGTAAGTCCTCTTTTTTACTTGTTTTCTTTGTTCCCTTGGACTCCTTTCCGTGCTTTTACTTTGAATTTGTGTTTGATCCTGTGACTACGTCTTTGTGCCTTGTTTGTTCCAGGGGTCTTTGAGTGCTTTGGTTTGAGAGCGTCTGTTCTTGCCTGTCTTTTGTCATTCATCTCGCTACATTTTGTGCTAAGGGAGAGTTTGAAATTCTCCTGCAAAACGAGGGGCCGAGACCAAAGCAATTTTGGCACCGTGTGAAATGAAATCGCCGCTTTGTTCCACATTTTTTTATTTAAAAAGAAAAAACACTTTTATTTCAGCCTATCTATGTCTCTGTCTCTCTTCATTTTGGTCTCAAAAATGGGAGGCTGTGTGTTTCTGGGGTCACCTATCAACGCTTGCCAGCCGGCAGCGGGGGTGTTTCGTACGGCACCATCAGTACCCGGTGGGGCCAGTGGGCAGCTGCTGAAAGCCTCAAATGGGGTCTGCTTTCCCATTTTATTCACATAGAATGAAGAGGTGGATTGTGAAAGTTTTTTGTACTTTTTGTACTAAGTTATATGAGGTCTGATCCCGTATGGTCCAATTTTAGAAACACGAAAAATAAACAAAACTGTTATTGATATATTCAGGCTATATATTATTAAAAGAGTACGTTGTGAGACTCGTTATGGATACAAGAGGATCAGAATTGTTAAGACATTTTATTTCCCACATTCTTCCTTTTGAAAATGTTGTTTTTGAAAGGCTAAACTCCAACAAATATGGATTGAAGCAGAATATTTCGTTAGATGAAAACATGTTGTGAAATTATTACATCTAATAATTACAGAGATGGACAGAGCACCACTTCGCCGTGTGTGTTTGAGAGAGAGGGAAGTAGTAGGGAAGTAGGTGGAAGGTAATGTTTCTGTAAGTTATTAATAATAATCCGAATGTAAATGTTATGAATGAAGCTTCCAGACTTTAAAATATTTGGTGAAGCCCTACTTTGTCATATTTAGTTTTGATTATTGTCAGCTGAGCATGTTGTCTTGTTCGTCTTGGAAGCATTGTCTGTTTTTCTTGTTGTCCCTGTCTAATATCTGTTGATGAACGCCGATGAACACCATTGCTGTAGCCAATTTGTTTACTGTTCCGCCTTTAACAACTGACTTTTACCGCCGGTGACGCGCTCCCCACCTGTCATACCACACACTTTGAGAACCACTTGGCTACATACTGTCCATCTCCAGTCAATGAGATGGTACTATTCTTTCAGTGTTTGGCTTTTTTGAGAGAGCATGTGCGCTGGGTATTTTTCTACACACATCTCAGTGTTCCCGCTTTGTGTGGGAATACTTTTTGGGTGTCTGCACACCTGCGCACATGTGTGTGTGTGTGTGTGTGTGTGTTAAAAAGGCACTTATCCCCATCTCATCACATCTGCATTTCTTCGCAGTGGGAGGTGACCTTGCCCTTGGTTAGAGTGAATCTTTCTTATCAGCTCCTCATCATCAGTAATCATACCCTGACCTAGAATGACAATGAGACGAGCGCCAAGACTGACTGAGAAGCCGAAAGGCTGCGGACGGACGGCGGTAGGCCGGTCGCTTCGATTTTGTTCCGTCTTGTTGCAGGAGATCTGAATTACTTTTGAGAAGTCCTTAAGAGAAAAGGTCAAACGGCAGTGACGTGTGCGTGTTAAGTTGGCATTTAAAGAGGTTATTGTTATGAAAGTTTGATGAATGATCACACTTTGTCGACAGTTTTGGCGAGAAGGCTCTTTATTATTTCTTATTCAACTCCTTCTCTCTCTCTCTCTCTTCTTGTCTCATTTATTTCTTGTGTTGATGTCTCCCTCTCTCTCTCTCCTCTCACTCCTTTTGTCTCCATTATGGGCCACCCACTGTGTGTACTTTGCTTCTCTTCATCCTCGCTACCTACCCTCTAGCTCTGAGAATGCTAATTCCGCGCGCACTACCAAGGTCACTGTGTGCAAATGAGCACCGTTGATAACAGCCAGCCCTTTTTTTTTATTATTTTTTTTTTTTATTGAAAATCATTTAATTGAATTTGATTCGTGCCACTAGCGATGACTCTGTAGAGGCATCAAAGTCTCACTAGTGAGGGAGCGCCAGAGAGAGAGAGTTCTGCGCAGAAACGCACACTGTTACCTTGATGGAGGCTCTTTTTTTGAGGACTAGTGCTCTCCAGAGTCAGATCCAGCTGTGTGGTCTCTTTAAACATCGTCACATGGGCGTCTAGGTATAGTCTTTGTGAGACTGCTGGTTCCATCTAGTCACGAGTAAAATAGCAGTGAAGAGGATTAGAAAAACGATGCAACGGGGTACAACCATTTTCTCTGTCATTTACAATATCTCTACTTCACCACTGTGCTCTTTTTTACTCTCTTTTTCTCCCCTCATTGTCCCCTGCTCCTGCTATCCCTCCTCAGGTGTCATAACTTTAATTTGCAGGCTCTCCAGGGGTTCGTCTTACTTCTTCTCTCGGTGCTCTGCTTAATCACACCTCAGCAATAGAGAGGAGAAGGGGAGGGAACAGCCAGACCCAGAATAACTGTGGTAATCACCTCCAACCAGCAGCTAATAAAACACACGCTTCCTCTGCAGGCTGCTGTGCTTCAACTACATCATTTGTCGCATTGTGTTTACATTCACTTTGTGATCAGTTCGGCCTGAACTGTGTGGAAATGCTGTCACTTGCTTCTTTTGAATTGTGTCACGCAGTAGGAGGGGGGGTGTTCTTGTCTTGTCTTGCTCTTTTGTTTTTTTGCAGTAGAAAGGTGACAGAAGCTTTGAAATCACTCCAGGGGTGACACTTGTTGATTGCAAGGACTTTTTTGTGAGGTGAAATGTGTCTCAGGTCCCGTGCACGCTAAAAGCAAATACATCTCAGATGATCTGATCATAAGTAGAGGCCTCAAAATATACAGTAGGTATTACTGGAGCTGTGAACGTTAGCAGAATACCGGGATTAGGGTTTGATCGTATTTATTCAAATCCATTTATCAAATGCAAATCCTTTAAATACCCCGGGAGTTTGTTTAAAGGACAGGGAAGACAGTCTCTTTGTTTTATAGTGGCGTGGCTCTAAGGATGACAATAAGTACGTTTACATGCACATTAGTGTACTGGTTTGGATTATATTTGGGATATAGCGTTTAATTACCCTGTTTATGTTATCGGTCCACCTCTTTGGTTCTGGCTGACTTTGGTGCTCCCCTAACTTTTCCTATAGCACCGCCATGAGGTTAATATTTGGGGTTTTGAGTGAAATATTAGATGACATTTGATCCTGACATTCATTTTCCCCTTCAGTATGAATTGTAAGAGCTTTGCTGATCCCTTAAAGTTACTACAAGGAACTTTTATTTTGTTAATTTTGTACAAAAGCGGTAGTGTTTCCGAGCACCAGAGTCCCTTTAGAAAACCTCTAATGTTACAGCAGCAGTGTCCGGCAGTCTGCCCCCTGTTTTGTCCCGGTTCTCCGAGGCCTCCCTTCCCCTCCAGCGGGCCAAGCAATACGGCCTGTGCCTCCAGCAGCGTGGTGTCCATGTTGAATCCCAGCGGAGCAGCGAGGCGAAGCTCTGCTCCTGGCCGGAGGAGGAGTTCTCCACCTCCTGCTGGAGCTCCGACTGTGGGTCGAAAGCACCGGTAAAGTCAGATCTGGGTCTGTCCGCGGTGGGCTGGTCGCTGCCGGAGGCCCCTCTGGAGTCTGAGCTGAATGACTTTCTGGTGAAACTGATGGGCCTCGTTTACTTATGTAGGTCATATAACAGTAAGACTTTAGCTATCCATGTAGCACCATCATCGGGTTCAAATCTAAATTTTGCTTATGACCAAATACCTGCAAATCTAATCAGCATCAACATTATACCTGCTGTACAACAGCGTGTTGCAGTTGCCCTCAGGGTCACAGATGCATGTAAACTCAGATGTAGTATAGTGCGAACACAGCACACCACCAAGGCCGCTGCATGTGTAAAGAAACCCACAGAAACTTAGTGAAAACTGCATTTTTTGCCTCCCTGCTGCCAGTTTCCCCCCTGGCAAGGCAGCGTCTCACTGTGGCACTGAGACTGCTCTCCCTTTGCCATGTGGCCTCTGCAGCTGTTGTTCTTGGCGTAGCAGGCAAGTAAGACTCCTGTGCTGTCTCTCACAGCACACCCATAAACTTACGGATTCACTTATTGTGGTGTTTCTCTCTGATGGCCTTCTTGTTCACCGTCCAGGCTCAGGAAAGTGTGTCCTTGTTTGACTCGGCGCTGAAATGTGCGGCTAGAGATTGGTCTAGCTGCCCTGCAACGGATCGTTTCAACCTGGGTCCTCTCGTTCTTTATTGTGTTGTGATGTAGAGCGGGATGCAAGGAGAAAAAGAACTTATTTAGCACTAACAGTCATTATTCTTCCCTTATTGAATGAGAATGCATTTGGCAGGGTCTTTTCCATTCAGCTGCCGTGATTTGTTGTGTTATTTTGGAGACTTAATGTGGTGTATAATCAGAGGCTCCTTCAGTAAACACATTTGCCAGGAATTGCAGGGCTGCTGGCTGGAAGGTGAGTCTGCCTCTGGATACAGCGGAGCCTGTCCTCTCACTATTTCACCGCTGACAACGACTTACCGCCCGCTACCTGGTTTTCTCTCCCAGAAACTTTCCATTGACATCTGGGCATGGATTTATCTGCATTACACCGAAAACAACCTTGTAGAGGTGTCCATTAAGACAGAACACAGAGGAGCCTGACCTGGAGGAGTCAGTGGGAGGACATCCCTGACACACACACGTTGCAGTTCCCTTGAGTAATCTGCTGTAGCTACTGATCAATTAATGGCCCCTGCCTGTGATGTTCGGGTCCTGTCAGTCTGCTATGGATTCCCCATTAGTCACGAGGGCCAGTGAATAGCCAGGCCCGTTCTCTGCATTTCCCTGTGACCAACTGCCCGGCATTAGTCATGAACTCAAGAATCTGCAGGTCACAAGGGAAGGGAGATGCAGCTCTAACAACAGAGACCAACACATCATCATGTATGTGGATGCAGGAATGAATGAACGCATGTTTGTCAGTGTTTCCCCTGGGTTGACTGCTTTGGGCCGGTGGATGAGCCCGGGGTAATTTATCAGTTACTTTTCCAAATCCACATGAACCACTCTTCACATCGGCATAAAATAGATCCACCAAAATACGTTGCTTTTAAAGCCGGTTCGCCGGTCGCTCCTGTTATATCCTTCTTCCAAAACTGTGATGAAGAACACCAGGAGCAAATGTCAGGAGTTGAGTTTGCACTAAAGCAAAATTATGAGTGGTGTGTTAAATTGATAGTTCGGGTGTTTTGAAGTGGGGTTGTATGAGGTACTTATTCATAGTAGGTGTATCACTTACAGTAGGTGACGGTCGGTGTGCCCCCAGCATCGAGAAACAGACGGAGCAAAGCGGTACAGTGCTGTGGACGGGACTGGCAGAAAAACGTATTTCAGTCACCTAAAAGAAAGGCTCACCTAAAAAATATTATATCCGTTTAAGTGTACACTATATTTAGAATATTTTCCGACAGCGTTAATTCTAGTTTCTGATCTAATTTAGGAAACCTATCTAACCTAAGACTGTATTTTATATAGGCAGGTATATTTACCGCTGATGAGCAGCTTAGTTGAGGCATGTTTATATTCCCCAAATAAAGGTATAGAAAAAAGTATTGTTTTGGTATCTGTACCAATATCATATTATCATATGTATTCACGGATGTAAACGTTAAGGGTGTAACTAACAATCATTTTCATTTTTGATTAATCAGTTGATAAATGTCTTAATTTGTGTGCCCAGTAGTCCAAAATTATAATATTCAACCAACTGAGTACCCCTCCTCTCACTCCTCCCTTTCCAAGGCTGCAGTAACGTGAGCCGCCAAGTGCAAAACCGTGGTAACGCCGTTCGCCTCGCTCAGAGGTCATCCTTACCATAATAACACTACTTTAGGAGCAACGAAAGTCAGACAGCGGCTGGCGGTACCACGTTTTTGCACTCTGCAGCTCACGTTACTACAGTTTCACGAGCGTGTCGGAGAGCTACTGTAGAAACATGGCAGAGCAACGTGGTGTACTCCGTGAAGAGGACCCGCTCCCTATGTAGATATGAAGAGACGGAAACACAACGATTCTTAGTTTCAGGTGATTATACACTAATGAAAATATAGTGATGAATATTATATATATGAATATTATTCCAACATGTTACACACTGTTCTTTAAAACAGAGAAAATCAGCATCCTCACACTGGAGAGGCTGGAACAAGCAAATATATTTGTCAATTTGCTGTCCCATCAACTAAACGATTAATCACTTAATCATTTCAGCTCTCGTGTAGATAGATGTATCACTGCATTCACTTGATGGATGGGTTTAAGGACAGCCTGTTGTGTTTGGTTAGTCTGCAGATCAAGGCTGATCAGAAACGGCCTCGAGTTCATTTCGCTGTCCCCATTTGACCTTGCGTAGTATTTGGGACGTCCGCTTTTTCTTTACTGTTTTGTGAACACTCAACCAACCGCGAGCAAAAGGGAAGCAGAAAGTGAACAGTGGGCCACGAATCTCTAGTTCATGCCCCTGGTGAGAAAACAAGTGGCTGTTTTCATGAGCAACGCTCCCTTAACTCCTCTCATCTCTCTCTCACTCCTCCATCTTTCCATCCCCAGGAGCTGAGGCTTTTTCATCACAGGTCTATGGAGCAGTAGGGCATGCAGCCCGCTGCTCACTCTCACTCCAAGGGTCTCTCTCTTGCTTTATTTTTGCCTTCATCCGTCAACTGGCTGTAGTTTGTACTCGTACTGTAGCCGGCCATGTGAGCTGCTTGATCCCGTCGACCCTTCGCTCTCTCCTGGGGGAGGCCATCAGCCGACCGGGGCCATTTGTCTGCATGTAATGGAGGTCTGAGGCTGTGGAGCGAGGTTAGGCCCCTCACGGCCCGGCGGAGAGGGACAGCCACGACAGATGCCAAAACACTCCCGAGTGTGTGCGTGTTAGAACAGGCACAGCTCTGTCACTCTGTGTCAGTGCTGGATGAACATGATAAGAAATGCATACAGGCTGACGGAGTCGGTCGCTGAACGAGATACAAAGATGCGCTCTTAAGCTCAAAATGTAGAGTCCAGGGACGATGTGTTCTTAATTAAAGAGAGCAATCATGCATCATTGTTTATTAGTAATAATGAAAATTAGAAAAGGGAAGCAGCTAGTGCCTAAAGGCCAAGACACACCAACTTGACATCTAAAAAACTCTAACACGGGTAGACTAGAGCCGACGGTGCGGGTTCGTTCTAAGTAGTTTGATCGGTGGTCTCTATGAAGGCTGATCAGATGACGCAAAACACGAGAGACAATTTCTCTACTCACCTCTAAAATGGCTTCACCAGAGTTGTGAGTTGGATCTCTAAAGCCCCGTTTATGAAACCTGTTCAAGGTGGGATTGCTGTGCTGTTATTCTGCCCCGCTGTTCTGTATAAAAGGTACAAACACAGAACGGAGGTGCATTGTTGCTCTGCCGCTAAGTCGGCGGCGGAGGTAGTCCCAGTGCCGAATCAACGTCTGTGTGAAAAGCAAAGCCGGTATAATGAGGGGTCTTTTTTTGCAGCTGTATTGAGGGATCTCTGTATAAAAGAGACTTATGAGAGAGAATGTCTCCAAGGGCGCTTTCACAAGCCAACATTTATTCCATTTAAATCGAACTCTGGTGCGGTTTGTTTGGGCGGTTGTGACGCAGTAATTGTACTGTGGTGCGGACGAAAACAACCACTCGAGAGGTGGTCTCGGACCGTTTCCAAGCCAACCAAAACACAGGCTCTCTGTGTGGGCTTTGTTGAGATGGACTCAGGTAAACGACATTAACATGAGTGGGAGAGGACTGACCTGGACTTCTGCAGAAGTCCGATATTTGCTTGACACCTGAGCCGAAGAGAACGTACACAATATGTTAAATAAAGGCCACAAAAATAGTGACGTTTATAAAGTCATTCGAGATAAACTGGAGGAGAAGGGATTTGTGCTCACAGTAGCCGAGTCAAAGTGAAAAAAACTTTGACAGCAATATTTCAAAGTCTGCAATTCCCTGCTTAGAAGTGGCAGCTCTCGTGACGAAAAAGATAAATTTGCTCCTTCGCACACGGCGCTCAGCAAATTAAAAAAAAAAAAAATGCACTTTAATTTGTGCACTGTGAAACCGAATCAGACTAAATACAAAACAAACCAAATATATCAATTTCATGAACTCGTAAAAGCAGCCGAAGAGAGAGAGAGTGTTGCCTGCCAGTAAATAAACAGTTGTCAAGTCCTAATACTTTCTCATCTCTTAGTATTAATACTTGATATATACAATGTTGTTTAGAATAGTTAAATAAATAAATAATGCCACACCATACTGCTTCCAGTGATCGGAGCACCTCTACTAGCGGCAAATAAAACACTTATTTTTCCATCTCTCTATTTCAATCAAACATCAATCCTCGTCATCATTATTGATTAAAGTGCTACGGAATCATTATCAGACTGGCAGTCATTGAGAAGCCACCCTTGACGCTTAACATAAATAAATTGAGCCGCAAAAAAAAAAATTAATTGCATATGAGACCGGCGCTGCTTCTTCTAGCTGCGAGCGAAACTGGGATTGCACATAAAGCTGCACACTTGGCCAAGACGTTTCTGAGCAGCTGTCCAGCCTGCCAGGCTCTCTTGTGGACCGCAGCTCTTTCTGGAGAATAATAATGGAAAAGGAAATTGGGTTGGAAATAAAAAATAAAGAGAGAAAGCATTCAAAGAAGTAGGAATAAACATGAAAACCAGAGAGAGACAGAGGCATGTTCACACATATCTGATTTGTCCAAATGTCTCAGCTCTGTGGCTTGATAAATCCCCGCACCGTGCCGGATACGTGGCAAACCATCGTTACAAGCGAGCCTCAGACAGCTGCTCACACACCACTGAGAGACTGGGGAGCTTAATAAGGATGACCAAAATGCATTCAGAGAGATAATGAGATAGATAAAGAATAAGCAACATGCTAAAACAAGAAATTACTTCAGGAAGCTGGTAAAAAAAAAGAAAAAAACGAATTCCATTACCTCTTTTAACCAAAGTCTTATCTCCCTCCTCCTGCTCCCTTGATATACATGTAAAGCCATTCAGGATAATTGGCTTACTTTTAATGTCTTCCTGCATCACGTGGTTTTTGATCCCCGAGGACCGGCGAGCACGGGGAGCGGTAAGACCTGCTGAACACGCTGGGTAACAAAGTCTTGTGTGACCCCCACTGCAGCAGCGCTGATTACAGGCTGAGGGGAGAGAATGCTCAGCGGGGAAGCACATTAAAATCAACTAGCCGGGGGGAGAAATTGCCTCCTGCTCCCACTATTATTGATGAAATCAGGACTTGCTCTGGATGATGGTAAAATATTAGTTGAAACTTATTTTGCCTGGTGCTTGGACGGGGGGTTATTGAGTAGGGAGTGGTCTTTGGAAGGGAAAAGAAATGGAGAAAGAGCTCACCTCACACAGAGCTGGACATTATCCCAGAGAGAATAGGCTGTCTCGTCCAGGTCATATAAACCTCCTGCCTCCTATATCGTAGTATATTCATCTTCAAGAGTTTCTTAAGCGACAGGTAAAGAAGTTAAGCCCCGGATTGTGTCCCCGTTTTAGAAAGGTCCTGGGAAGTCGCCTGGGATTCATTCAGCGCTTTGGACACTTCCGTTCTGCCCACATCCCTGAGGGGATCCATAATTCATGGCTGTGCGTCCAGGATGTCACCGCTCCAGCAAGCTAGCATTAAATATTTACCGCAGATCATAAGCTGCAGCCATTGAGGCCTGCCAGTCCCTTTAGGAAGACTGTTTTCAGTCTCAGCATGCACGGACAAGGAATCCCAAATGAGCCCGGTGAGCGAGGCTGCTCTGAGAAATCAGTCCGGAGATGGATCTCATTAATCATCATACTGTAAATGCTATCGGCACACGTGTACATGCAGCATGCACAGCACACCACTCCAATGCTTTTCCTCCCTGGAGCTACAGTGAGAGATTTTTTCATATGTGTGCACACCTACATGTATTTTCTGAGCATTTTTATCCCTGTTTGAATTTTTTTTTTCCCCCTAGTTTCTCATCAGCTCTCTTGCTCCCTTAATAAGGCACAGCAGGTACTTAGATCCCCCACTGATGAGACGAAGGTCAGGATGGAGGAACAAGTGGATGGAGAAGTGGAGTGGGTTTGATTGGAGGAGGAGAGAAAGAGGAGGTCATCAGCTGTGAAACAGGAACACGGCTGAAATATACAGGACAGGGCATTTAGATTTTACACCTGTGTGTGCAGCAAGCAGCAAGAATTACAGTACGTCTATGGAAAAAAGCCATTACTTGCAGGAGGGCAAAGACTTTTTGTTTGTTATTGATTGCTAAGGTAGTTATTACCGACTGTGTGCTGCCAATAGCTCTGGGAAAACGTCAAAGAGAAAAAATCAAACTGAAATGTCACAGAGTACAGAAGGTGGGTAGGAGCCACAACCATTTGGATGATTGATTTGTTTCTCTTAGGGCTGCAACTAACAGCTATTTTGATGTTCGATTAATCGGTCGATTATTAATTTTATTAATCGGATAAAAAGAAAAAAAGCTAAATTTGATTATTTTCAGCGTTTTATTAAAAAATAAAAACCATATTCCTCATCTTCTTGTACAGACTCAGCATCTAGATTTCCCCTTCCAGCCGGCTGCCAGCCAGTTCCCAGCCAACTTCCAGCCGCTGGGAGTCTCCCCCACTTCCTGTTTCCTTTCCCACAGGGTGTATCTAGATTCCACTGTAAACATGACCATTCTTTCAATTGCAGGGTGTCACCATGCTTCCTTTACAAAAACACATAAACCAACTGAAGTACACTGAAGAATCATGTTTCTTTGTTTAGGCCATATTGCACTCTATGTTTCTCAGACTAACAGTAGTTGCTGGAACTCCAATAATGTTTGCCGCCCTTCAGTTGTCAATAATTAACAACACGAACCCTGATTTTCAGTGGTGGACAGTAACTGCTGTTAGTACAGTAGTTGGGGACATTGGGGATGCAGCCATGCACCGAGAATAAAAGGGAAATATAACTAATATATTGTATATTCAATCAGATGTTGGTGTTTCTGGTTCTCTCCCTTTGGTGATGGATCAATGTAGCTAGGCGTTAGCTTTATCAAGCATTAGCTTTAAAATAGCTTTATCAGGGGTGTTAGCTTTATCAATCGTTAACTTTGAAATAGCTATAGACCTATCGGTGTTATATTGATCTGTCACAAATCGTAGAGAAAACAGTCAGTATTACTGTTTGTTTTTAAATTACAACCTGTCATCGTGTATTCGCCTCTGCTCGTTAGTCTCCGCCTCCAACATTTTTGAAAGGAGACGTGCGTCATTTCCTGTTATTCATCACAAGGTGCGGCATTGGCTGGCTTACTGCCCCCGCTATAGGAGATGTTGCCACAGCATGTGCCGTGCATCATAACAATCAATGATGAAATCTATAGCCAACTATTTTTAGATTCAGGTTTAATCGATTAGTTATTGCAGCCCTGGTTTCTCTGTATTTTTCTGGTTGGTGTTTGACTGAAACTCTCTTTTGTTTTCTGATGTCAGAGATTTGTCCTTCAGCGCATAACGGTGCCTGTGTCTTCAGGTGTGTCACAAATGTGAATATTTGTTTTGTTTAGAATACATTTTAGCTGCTGCGTTGATGCGTTTATTCCCAAATGTCTGTCAGGATAGATAACCAGATTTCGCTTCCTTCACATGACCACATTCAGCATCTGGTGGACTGGATGGAGTAAAGGAGAGCGGGGGGAGGGGGGAGGAGTATAGGCCGGAACAGTAGATGGGAGAGATAAGGCCAGAGGAAAAGATGTATGTGGAGGAAGGCACCCGGTTGGAACGGGCTATCTACCGCCAGATTGTTGAACAGGCACAGATAATAAGAAAATATTGATTGTAAACATAGTCAGGGGGCTCTAACATCAGGCGCCAGAGAGGAGGGAGGACGATTCCTCCCTCACCGGTTGCTACATTGATGAGAGAAAGTCCAAGAGAGGACTTGATAGAGACAACAAGACACCAGATATTAGCCCCTTATAGGACACCTGCTGAAAAAAATGGATCAGTGTTTATTTATTCAGGCATCATTTCAGCAGCCGACAAAGAAGACGCTATTGTTTCCTGCCAAAAATGTGTGGCTGCCAAAATGCAACCACAGGAAGCAGAGGGGTACAAATAGCCAATTAGAAGCCCTGGGTTATTACGCAGGGCTATCATATTTCAGAGCGGACCATAAGGAGAAGTATGAACAAGGGAGGTTGTCAATATTTCTGCTTTGCTCAGTCAGCACCAACACAGTGTTTACACATTGTAAATCGATATACCTAATGCAGCTTGAACAGTGTAATTAAAATGTTAAAATGTTTAATGCCCTTTTCAGCCGTGGGATCAAGTGTGGACACGTAACCCGACTCCAAACATATTTAACTCTAATTAGGCAGTCCAACGTTACCTTTTGAAGCCTGACAATGTATTGCTTTTTTCTAAGAAGCTTTCTTGATTTTGAAAGAGTTTTTAAATTGGATGTCTTACACCTACCTTGTTTTCTCCTCCCCCATTATCGTCTATATTCAATAAGCCTTAAAAAATACTAAAAAGATGCTCTACTTGTGTTGTCGTTCCCTCCTCAGTGCCATCACGCTGGACAACACGCTGGTTATACTGTCTACGGTGGCGCCAGATGCCGGGCGCTACTACGTCCAAGCGGTAAATGACAAGAACGGAGAGAACAAGACCAGCCAGCCCATCACCTTGTCAGTAGAGAGTGAGTAACCACATACTGTATACATAAACACACACATAACTGTAATCAACCGATTACGCCAGTACAAGTGTGGATGCACTGTAAGATCTTGCAGTTGTAGTTAAGTACTGTACTTAATTTATAACATCGCATCATATTTTATAAGCTCATCATATGTTTTGAATGGAAAATCTTAATATGTAAAGTAACTATAAATGTAGTGGAATAAAAAGTACTAGTAGTGGTATGAAATGGGAATACTCATGTACTTAGTTACATCTCACCAATGCAAATAATATAATATATATTATAATGTAATATAGGGGCCATAATGCATATTAAGTACTTTTACTTTTGATAATTTTAAGTAAATTTTGCTGATTATACCTGTACATTTTCTCCTAATTTAAATTTTGAATGCAGGACTGTTACTTGTGGAGTATTTTTACATTGTTGTATCACTATTTTTATTCAAGTAAAGGATTTTAATACCCCTGCTACCACCCTGTAACCTCTGAAAGGCCTTTACATACCGAGGGCGTTTTGTTTGTGCGATTAATTTGCACGTCAAAATATTTTTTCAACCTATTTTGTTCCCGAAAAGCGCCATACTGTACTTTTTTTTGGAACAAGGTTGATTTTTCTGAGCTTTCACACCGTGAATAAAGGCGTCATCCAATCACGTTGTGCGGAACGGGTTGCGTTGCGGCTGTTTTATGAAACAAGAACACGGAGGCTCCGTAGACCGAACCATGACGGCAAACTTTATTGCTTCTTTCAACCTTCACAAAGGCGGCGCACACCAGATCCACTCCTTTTGTTCTTACCTTTTCACAATAAAAGCCTTAGACATATAATATTCTCAGGCGAGCATTTCACATTTTCGTTGTCGTTTATTTGTCGAGAAGCTCAGCCTTTATGATCAGATTTCATTTCATTGCACTGGAGTGTATCTGTAGCCGTATTCACACATTGTTGCAGATCTACACGCACACGCACACAGGAAGAGAAAGCTAGGGGGACAGGGACACAGACAGACTGTTCTACTGCCAAGTAGTTCTTAATATTCACCAGCATCCTCAGCTGCCACAACAGAAGCAACACAAGATACACAAATCAAACCAATTCAGTTGGCTTCAGCTCAGCAGAGTGAAATATAAGAGGAAACCTAACAGACAACGTCTTATGACATGGTAGACTAGAGTTCAGTGTGGAAGTGGATGAGGAGGGTGAGGGTAACATATTACAGTCAACACAACACAAAGGGAGCAGAAAAGGCAGTGCTGCTTGCATATAGGGGAAACTGGAGAGCCTAGCGGGAGGTCTCTTGGCACCTCTCAGGGAATCATGCCGTGCATTTACGTGAGCATTACACACATGCTCCACATATGCACACACAACCCACACGTTGATGTCCAGGCTGCTGGTGGAGCCAACACTGAGAGGTGTGTGTGTTTGCGTTTTACTGTATGTGCACGCGTATCTGTCAGTATCTGCTACAGCAGCTGTTCCTGCAGCGACGCCTCTGATGATGATGCATTTCCCATGAGCTCCTCCTGGCTCCGACTGCCTAAGACTCGGCGAGGGTAAAGGTCAAGGAGAACTCTGTGGGGACTAGTGTTGCTCACCTTACAGTATTCAGACTCAGGATGAAGTTTAAAAAACTGGATTTTGACTTCAGCAAGACGAATGTTGAGCTATTCCTTAAAGTACATTTTAAGAACTTTGGTTTGTCCAATTGAAATATGCAGCAGTGTTTTCCTGGTGACTAGCAGTCAAACATTGCTGTTATTTAAAGGTTGACTCAACCCTATTTTCACATGTTTTTGTGTCCAAGTGACTAATGGAGACAACAATTTTTGAAATTGGTCCAGTCTTGAGGGAGAGTGCTGTGGACGGCAGCCGTGAAACAAATTGCGAGGGCAGTGAGCGCCAATATTACGTCCACTAAAGGTGCTTGTTTTTGCCCTTGACAGCCTCTGATTGTTATTATGAGTGTCTGACAACATTATTTGTGATATGTAAAAGACAAACGTAATCTGAAGAAAATGGGTTTCCTTCCAAACGTGATTGAGAATGCAATTTTGTTGCATGGGAACGTAATTATTAGGAGACAGGGCTATCTTATATATAATAAAATAACACTAAGCTATGCTTTCTGTACTCCAACACAACAAACACTCGCGTTTCCAACATGGATGTATTCCACTATTCCACCGTTGTTTTCTGGCAATACGTAACCTCGCCAGACTTCAGAACGAGACTTCTCCTTGAGCGAGACTCTTTCCATAATGTCAGACACTTATAACAACAATCAGAGCCTGTCATGGCAAAAACAAGCACTTTTAGTGGACGTAAATGACGGTGCCAGCTTGCCCCAATAGCACCATATTACAGCCCGTGAGCAGGTGCGTCTGCAGCGCTCTCCTTCAATACTGGACCAATTTCAGAAATTGTTGTCCCTATTAGTCAGTTAGACACAAAAACATGGGAAAATAGGGTCCAGGTTGAAAAATACTAAAGTTACCCTTTAAGGTATGTGTGTGTGTGGCGGGGGTGCACACATGGCCTGTATACGGCATCAAATGACCCAAGATTGGTAAGATTGAATCATGACAGCCCCTGTAGCTACAGTTGACATGTGCAGCCACGAGCACACTCCCAGGGCATGATGGGATTGACGGATCAGTGCGAGTTTATCACAGACATGACACATCTCAAGCAGCACACGCACGCACTGTGCTCTCACTGCCATGGGCTGTCTGTCTCTGACGCTCACAACACAAACACACACACAGACATCAACTAGTTTGCACATGCAGAGTTTTTATACACATATGAAAATACATGCACACACAGCAGCCTATTCACCCCTTCAGCTTTGTGTTTGTCAGGCGGTATTTTTCTATCCCCGTTTCTGGTTCTCCAGCAGACATCTTATTATACACAGTCAGTGCACTGTCTCGTCCTATTCGGCCCTTCTCTCTGTCAGAATTCAGATACACTGTGTTCACTGGTCAGTTTCAATATGTCACGTCGACGAACACCCACACAGAGAGCACTGAGTGGAAATGAAATGTATAGGTCGCCACCGTCCACCATTGTGTCTGTAATATATCGGATTTATCTATCAAGATCATTGCTCTCTGCTTAACCTCTCCCTGTGTGTGTGTTTTGTTGGTATGTGTGTGTGGCGACCTGTTTGTCTGTCTGTCTAGATGTGGGAGGTCCAGCAGATCCCATCGCCCCCACCATCATCATCCCTCCCAGGAACACGAGCGTGGTTACAGGCACCTCAGAGGTCACCGTGGAGTGTGTGGCCAACGCCAGGTAAACATGCTGACGCTGCAGGGTCATACTGTAGTTACTGTTACTGTTGTTAAAGGGTCAGTTCACTCAGATCATTGAGGACAATTCACAACAGGAGAATGTAGTTCTATTATCAATAACAACAGGAACACTGGTTCAGGAAAGAGATTTTCAAAAGATATTTTTTTTATTGTTGTGAGCACCATTGCTGTGTATTAATTTAGGGGGTCGTTCACATCTAATAACGCCGTGCCGCTTTCATCCTTTTATCCAAGTTGTTTGGGAGGTTGCGCTCCTGTCTTGCCTGCCGTTACTAAGCAACCAAAACCTGCACGCTCCGATGATGATTAAGTTGCGTTTGTTTAGCAGTAAGCATCACTGACTAAACTAAATAAAGTCAAAGATTAGTGAATTTGCAGCATCGTAAATCCCTCACAGTAGCTTTACTGCTCGATTTTGTCTGTCTCTGTTTGGCTCACTCAGTCCTAGCTCAACCGGATGTTGTGACGTCCTCGGACGGAAAGGGTGAAGCAAGTAAAACAGCCTGTGGGACAGATAAACATCTGCTGGCTGTGATTGGTTGTTCCAATCAAATCTTTTTATCTTGGTGTGTAGCCATCGCGCCCTGAAAATAGGCACTTGGGAACGCTTGCTCGCCGCGTTTGAGCACGCCTTCCATGCGTCTACATTGACAACAATGGATCTGAGGGCACAAAAAAACATGGCATGTGAACAGCCCCAGAGAGCCCAAAGCTACAAAACCGCAAATAAAAAACTGCTGGGCTTGGTATGACTAGTAGTAAAGGAGTAGTAAGATTTATATAGATATATATGTAAGAGATAATGTATAGCGAGCCGATCATTGTTGTGAAAGAAACCCAGACAGGGCGATGCCGCAGCCTGAAGGGGAAACCCCGATTTCCTTCACAACGATGACCCGCTGGCGGTACATTATCCTGCTTATTACACAGCTATTTACTTAAGAAATCAATAATTTTACACAAAAATGGTCCTTCAGAGTCCGACATCAGAACTGCGTCCATAGCAACGGTCTGTTATTCATAGCAACGGTTTGTTATTCATAGCAACGGTTTGTTATTCATAGCAACGGTCTGTTATTCATAGCAACGGTCTGTTATTCATAGCAACGGTCTGTTATTCATAGCAACGGCCTGTTATAAAGAAACAACAGACTGTAAAACGGTTTCTATGTTAAAATTCTGTTAGAATTTGTTTTTGTACAATAAGTTAAATATTTGATGTGCGTTGAATGAATGATAATTGTAGTTGATTCCAACATAGTTTCTCTTGTTTTGCAAGTTTTTGGAGATACCAGTGTTCTTGTATCTTGAAATATGCAGTATCAAAGCAGACTACTCCACTAATGACATCCCTTGATTCATGAAATAGTCAGTTTGAATTGAAAACAGTTGGCATCATCTCAGCCCATAAACAGTTATTTTTTAGATTTCAATACCCGATGCTCCAGCAGATTAAACAGATTGATGGATATGTGTCCCGTTGGACCAGTGTAGCAGAACCAGAATCATTTATCATCAAGCAACAAAAAAATACAAATTCTCAGTGAGACAGTGAGATTAGAACGCATCCGAAACTCTGCTTTTCTCTCTGTAGGCCTCTCATCAGGCTGAGCATCTCGTGGCGTAAGAACGGCGTGTTGGTGACCAGCGGTTTGAGCGACTTCAACCGCAGGCTGACCATCATCAGCCCCGTTGTGAGCGACGCCGGCTTCTACGAGTGTGAGGCCATTCTCCGCAGCAGCAGTGTGCCCTCCGTCAGTGCCGGGGCTTATCTGCATGTACTAGGTAAGAATTATGGGATCAAATATGCTCTCGCTGAAGAAAAAGTTGTTTACGTGGGGTAGCTATTCTGTCTGGTTTGTGGAGCCATGCATTCCAGACAACATCAAGTGATGTAATTCCTGTCCTACAGTACATGAAAACATTCCCAGTTAACAATATGCAGTGCATTGATGTACAACAGTAGTCAGTATACAGTAGCTTATTAGTTGTGTAGTAAATGCGAAGATACATTTCCAAAATGCTTGCTTTTTGGTGTGGCTAAAAATGTAGAGGCATGGAAAATAGATAAATCGGGCTATCCCCATTCACACAGATACACATCCTCTCTTCTTCATGTTTTTCCGATTCCAAAAATATATGTATAGGAACAGACTCACTGAAGGCCAGCAGACGAATATCAGCTCAAATAAAGAAAAGTCTAATTCACTACAAACATAACAAGACACGAATATCTCATATTTTGGCGAAAGTTTTCAGCAAAGTTACAGCAAGTCTGCTTCTACTGTTGCTTCACTTCCCGTGGAGTCAACGAACGGAAATTCAAGTACTCTGCTGCACCTTGTGTCTGCAGTTATCAAGTGCATCCCCGCTTTTAGGCTGCATTTACACGAGAAACGGCAGTGCAGCCAAAACGCAAGTCCTCACATTCATTTTGAATGAGGGCAGTGCGGCCGCAGGGGGTGCTGAAAACAACGCAGCGGCCTGCAGCGGGAAAGTAGAAACAGAATAAACTTCTGGAGAAATGCAACCCAATGTCAAGCTGGCCAATCACATAAATGTCGTGCAGTCAATGGGCCACTAAAGTGACTCTCCAACACCACCGCCAACAACCCTATGGCAAATCACCGCAACGCCTGATCTAGTGTGAACGCAGCCTTACTGCCGCAACATCGCTGTGGTAACGTTGCGGCAATCCCATCAAATGAAACGAGTGACATCTGTAGTACTTGTAGCAGGACGGCCTTAAACATGCACTTTTGCAGGTGACAATACCTCCCTATTACTCTTGTTACCATGTTGGTTCTTTAGTATTTAGAACAAGTGAAAACACCATTCACAGACATTCAAGTGATTGTCTACCTATCACCAAGTCCATGCAGGTTTAATTAGACGCTGCATTGCAAGTACTATTTTTACAGTGGACCCTGAGGACAAAAACAGATAGAAGAGTGAAAGCACAAACATTAAGGAAATGTGCTCCAAATCCACATCCAAATGAGCCTTGATAGGAAGTATCGTTGCTGCTGTTCAGTCAAAATAGGTTCATTCCTTTACCCCGTCGTTTGGTTTCTGTTTTGACATTAGCAGTACTTATCTCAGTGTTTGTGCTTATGCCTTTTGTTATAGGATGCATTTCGATATCTGCAGCGCTTATCTCAATGTCAACGCTTTTGCCTTCAGTATAGCATCCATTTGAATATTTTCAGTATATCATGATTTGGAGCACATTTCCTTCGTGTTTGTGTTTTCACGCTCTGCTTTTTGTCCTTAAGGTTCACCATAATTTGATATATTTTCCGACCTTTTCATTGTGCACAATGATGTGATTAGTCATAATGCATAATTGCCTGTATGTGCTTTCATATAAGTATGACACCCCGAACGGAAAAAAAATAAATGTGTGGGAGTAAACGTAGCATTAAGGTTTGCAAGTTCAAACAAAAGAGCTGGTATGAAATTGATATAAATATGACTGCTCTCCCTGTATGAATCTGGCAGCTGTGAAGTCATGAGGCAGTGAGGGAGGGATGGTTATTGATTTAAAAGGGAAAAAGCTAATGGTTGGTCTCAAGAAACTGTTTAATAGCATTGCTTCAGTCACTTTCATTCCATCCCACTCAAACACTTTGATGTTTTCAAGGTTGTAATGTGATTCAAAGGACAAGGTGTGCTGAACTTTTGCCTCGATGCGGCTAACTGAGCCTTTCCTCTCCACTTGAGTTTGAAAGATACATTTATGAAACCATTACAATGGACCAATTACTGATTTCTTCTACATATTTCTTATATTCTTATCCTCTCGTGTCATCAGTTACAGGCACAGTCAGTTAACTTTTTAAGATCTAAGTAAGGTAGTTTGTGAGCTGTGATGATTACAGTCGCAGGTTTTGCAATATCGCTTCTTATTTTTATCAATTTGTCATCCTGTCTTTGCTTCTCACTCTGTCACTCAGAACCACCGCAGTTTATTAAGGAGCCAGAGAAACACATCACAGCCGAGATGGAGAAGGTGGTGGACATTCCCTGTCAGGCGCGAGGTGAGCAGTGTGTATGAATAATGTCATTTTATACGAATGAAAACAGGAAGCATGACTTATTGTCTGTAAACCGCACTCTCGTTCACCCTCTGCAGGAGTGCCCCAGCCAGACATCGTGTGGTACAAGGATGCTTTGCCCATCAACCCAGTGAAGATGCCCAGGTACAGGGTGCTGGTGGGAGGCAGCCTTCAGGTCAACGGCCTCCTGCCCGACGACACCGGCATGTTCCAGTGCTTTGCCAGAAACCTGGCAGGAGAAGTTCAGACCAACACATACCTGGCTGTTACCAGTGAGTGCTCAAGCAGCTCTTCATGAAATGGTTTTACACATTTAATTACAGCTATTAAAAAAAAAAAAGCTATTAATTTTGGTAAAACTCAGAATGAACCTCTTTTTTCACAGAATAGTGTTGAATTGTTACACAGCTCTCTGAAGCCCCCTCGTCAGTTGTAATTGCTTCACAAAAATGGAAAGCAATTCCAACTTGTAAGTGCAGTTCTGACTCTCGCAATTTCTTCTTCTTCGACTACTTACTTGATAGAAGATTACAAAAAATATAATTATTCATCGGCATTCAGAAAAATCTGAACTTTTTTTCCGCCGAAGAGGTCAAGCGTAGTATTAGTTTTCAGCCACGCTAGGCGATGCCAGTGTCGCTCAGTTGGTTCACCCATTTATTCTAGACTGAAATATCTCGACCACTATCAGATGGATTGCCATGAAATTGTGTACAGTCATTCATGGTCCCTAGAAGTTGTAGCCTACCAACTACCGGGTTACACCAAATACCTACAAAAGCCTCAATGCTAACATTGTCATTGCAAGCGTGTTAGTATGCTTTTGCAAAGTATGTACAGCCTCAAAGAGCTGCTAGCATGGCTGTAGACCCTTAAAGGGCCAGTGTGTAACAATTAGGGGGATCTATTGGCAGAAATGGAATATAATATTGACAAGTATGTTTTCTTTAGTGTATAATCACCTGAAACTAAGAATCGTTGTGCTTTCATTACCTTAGAATGAGCCGTTTATATCTACATAGGGAGTGGGTCCCCTCTCCACTGAGTCATTTCTTTTCTTCTTCAAAAAAAAAAAGACTGGAAAAAATGTCCGTAAAAAAAAAGTCTGAAAAATGGCTGAAAAAAAAGTTTCAAAAACAAAAGTTTGAAAAATGTTGTA